>ML685803.1:12535894-12566333 GCA_007922175.1 Pelusios castaneus
TTTGTAATTACGCGAGTAACAGCCATTTGCACAGACAAATCTTAGCCCGAGCAGTTCTTTGCACACCAGTCACTTCAACCACTTGCTGTGTGGTTGGAAGCCTAAGTAACTTGGGGTGGGAGGGTTGTTTGGTTGGTTGGTTGGACAGCTGGAACTTTCTGAATAGAGACCATGAGTATTCACAAAAAGGAACAGCAAATCCCCAAAGAGAGATCCCTTGATGCAAATACCAGGTGAGTTTAGTGGCAGGCTTGGAGACTGTCTCCAGAACAGGTACCACAATGTATTTCAAGCTTCCACACTGATGTTCCTTCACCCTAACCTGGAGGAGCTTCCACTGGCTGTGAAAGGGATGTTCCATCTTCATGGCCCATTATGCCCCCAGCTTTTCTGTACACATGGCCAATAAGGAGGCCAGTTACTTTCAACTGTGCCATCTAGGAACCAGACTCTCACACCCACACCCTGCAGCTATTTCATGGTGGCCACCAGAGAGCCATGAGATAATAACAGTATTCCGCCATTACCTGCCTGCACTGGATTTAACCTTTCAAGTGGGAGCTGAAAAGCTCTGTTGCCCCTGGCAATCCCTTGAACCACCCAGCCCCTCAACATGCAAACTGAAGGGCCAATTTCCTGCTGGTGTTATCAGCTGCAATGATTAAATAGAGCTCTGCCAGTTGGCACCAGCAAATTCTTTGTCCTTGTATCTCTGAGGCTATCAAGAACAGCTATGGAGCAGTGGGAGATGTGCACACACGTTATATGCTTGGGTACCTTCTGTCCATTTGTTGGATCTGAATTAGTCCATGTCTCTGTGAGCCCATAACCTGTGTCTGCCCTGCTGCTTTCCCTAAATCCAATCTAGGTTTAGCCTCTGGATCTCTATCCCCACATCTAGCAAGATCTTCGGGAGCAGGGCCCCAACTCTGTAAGGTAAGCAAGACTCTTTCAGACAACAATGTTCTAGGTGTACAGGGGTCTGATAATTGACCGTGCTGACTTTCACCTTGGGTTTAAATGTGGCACCAGTGAATTGGGACTGAATGTTCTTATCACCAAATGTCTACATCCCCAAACAACGCCCACAGAGAGGCCACCACCGGTACTCTCCCTCTATGCCACAAAGAGGAATATTGGCAGTGTGATATATGCAGAAAGCTTTCATGCTGCTCTCGCTATCCCTGTCCTGTGGATAAATTAGGAGACTCCAATCTCCAGGGCTCAATATTGCCAGCCCCCAAGAATTAAAAAATCATGAGTCAAACCCCAAAATAATTATGAGATTGGCTTTGAATTACAAGATTTTAACAAGAATAAAGATTGCATTCTTATTTGCCTTCTGGGTTTTGTCCCTTTGCAAATCACATTTCACAGTTTGTCAGCAAAACCATAAGGCCTGGAAACTTTCTTGTTTGGTTTAGTTGTGTAATGAAGGGTGATGTTGGTGCATTTATGTGACTGGAGGTGCTCGGACTACCAGAAAAGCACCAAATAAATAAATACATTCATGAAGGCTGGCAACACTAATAATACATATGTTTTAAAAAGAATCAGGGATGCAGGCAATTTCATTGTCCCCTGGAATCAATGTTTGTAGGCGGGGCAGGGCTGGCTCAAATTCTGTCCCCTTCTTGCTTTTTTCTTACTCAGCATCTTAATTTCTCTGCTCAATGAGTTTGTGCATCCACAGTTAACAGACTCAGTCCCTGTTACACCACAGAACTGTATGGAAGTTTGAATCTTCTTCAGAAGACCTTTGTGGCTGCCTTAACTCTCTATAACAAAGCTGATCCAACACTCCTGCTCACTTCCATCACATGCAGGAGTTGGTTGATCCTAACTCTGTACTTTGACCCTCTCTCTGGTGAAAGACCAATGCCGCATCTGAATGAGAGATGGATACAGACCACCTTGCCGATATCTGGTGGAGAATGGGATAAACAGCGCCATCTGCTGGCTGATCCCAGCACTGTATGCAATCCGCGTCCTTGACAGTTCCCCAAACTGGGTAACTTAACCATATTTAGGCTTCCAGGTGTTGAGGACAGTAGAGGTAGCAGAGCCTGGAGACAAGAAGAGAGACAAGGGACACCGAGATGGTGAGTGAGAGAGAAACAGACAAAGGACTCAGGAGATACAGAAAGAGAGAGGGACAGACGGGGGGCTTTGGTCTCCTAGCAAATCCTCTCCAGTGTATGTGTTTTACTCCTAATATTTTCCTGCACCGGGTTTCATTCTTTCTTTCTGTGCTGGATTTCTTTCCTTTGCCTCTGCATTCTCTTTCTCCTTCATATTTTTCTCCCCCTGTTGTTCCCATCCCTGGAATGTTCATTGCAACCTCTTCTCTCAATCCTTTCCTCATTCCCCATTTGCTCTATCCCCCATCATCCATCTCTGCTTCCTTCTCCCCTTTTCTCAGCCTCCTTTTCCCCATCTTCCCTCAATTATTCCCCTTCCTACTCTTCTCTCCGTCCTCCAGGCCCTCTGCTCTGTGGCCTACTGCTTCCCTCTCCCCTCTCACATCAAATCTCTCTGGGGTCCCACTGGGCTCTCTAAACTGCTATCCCTGGGCAGTGCTGCAGATACAAAGCTGATGGAGAAAGTCTATCCCAGGTCCATGGCCCCACACTCCTCCTTTTGTCACTCCCTCCACCATCATCCTTTCTTCTTCCTCCCCAAAACCCAGGGATAAGGCTGAGATGTGTCTCTGCTATCCTCTCTTCACCACTGGGCTCAGGGCACTTACCAACCTGAAACACCATGCCAGCCCACACAGAACCAGGCATTCCTGCCCACCTGTGTCCTCTGCAGTTAGCTGCTGGAGCTGTTCTCAGCCAAGCAGGAATCCCCCCTTTTGCTCCCACCTGAAAATATCTCAGAACCCCTGTCTGATCCACCAGAGCTATTCCACCTTGTGATACATGACAGGAGGCTCCCTATAAGACTGTGACAGCCATATATAGGATGTGCCTTGTGTGATCCTGAAAACGATGTCCTTCTTCTTGGAGAGCATGAGCGTAAACCCCCAGTGTTTGGGTGTTAGAAGGAACCGATTACAGGTGAACAGGCCTGGTATATACCATCCAGCAGAGGGCAGTGCACACTCATGAGCCTCTACAGGCACCACTGAGCTGTGGTAAATGCCCATAGATCAGTGGTGTGCAAACTTTTCCAGTCATGCTTCCCTTACCATTCACAGAATTTGTCACACCTCCCCCATACTCCATTACTTGTAGGCACAGCCAAGCTTCCTTGAACGCTAGGGCAGGACCAATACCTGCCCCTCACTCCTTGGATTTTCAAGGTGAGAGAAGGTGCATGCAACAGTCAGGAGACGGAGCCAGCATTGGGTGCGCAGGCTATCATGAGCAGGAATCGGCTGATCCACTGGCTGGGTGGCCCACTGAAGTGAATCAGGGTGGAGGGCTGGCCCAAACCACTTGTCCTACTATTTGTCCCCTGAATGTTCTTCTGCACTCCCAACTGGAAAAACCTCTGCCATAGATGGGCCCAAAATACAGCATACTGCAAAGGGGGAAGAAATGGGCTGTCCCTGGCAGGACTATGGGGAAGCTACTCCAGGTGACCTGACAGCCATGGATTGTGGGATGTGGTGACTCAGAGCAGGAACACCATGAACCCTCCAGCCACCCTGAGAGCTGTTGCTCAGAGAGCCAGCCCCTTTTCCTCATCCTCTGCCCACTCCCCAGCATCTCCGCTTCACTCTCTGCAGCCCACTCCAGGGTACTGTGCTCCATCAGCCCTGGGCAGGGCCCATCGACAGCCACCACTCCATCAATGTATAAAGTTTGGGTGGGCAACACCCACCCCCATAACCTCCTAATCTTCACCTCTGCTGGAGGCCCACCTGGCACTGTCTTAGAATCATAGAATAATAGGGTTGGAAGGGACCTCACGAGGTCATCTAGTCCAACCCCCTGCTAAAAAGCAGGACCACTCCCACTAAATCACCCCAGCCAGGGTTTTGTCTAATCGGGCCTTAAAAATCTCCAAAGATGGAGATTCTACCACCTCCCTAGGTAGCCCATTCCAATGCTTCACCACCCTCCTAGTGAGAAAGTTTTTCCTAATATCCAACCTTGACCTCCCCAGCTGTAATTTGAAACCATTGCTCCTTGTTCTGTCCTCTGTTACCCTCGAGAACAGCCTACCTCCCTCTTCTTTGGAGCACCCCTTCAAGTAGTTGAAGGTTGCTATCAAATCTCCCCTCAGTCTTCTCTTCTGTAGACTAAATAAACCTTCAGTCCTTCAGTCTCTCCTCATAAGTCATGTGCCCCAGCCCCATAATCATTTTTGTTACCCTCCGCTGGACTCTTTCTAATTTGTCCACATCCTTTCTGTAGTGGGGAGCCCAAAACTGGACACAGTATTCCAGATGCGGCCTGACCAGTGTGGAATAGAGGGGAATTATCACATCCCTCGATCTGCTGGCAATACTCCTACTGATGCAGCCTAATATGCCATTGGCCTTTTTGGCAACAAGGGCACACTGTTGGCTCATATTCATCTTCCCGTCCACCATAACCCCCAGGTCCTTTTCTACAGCGCTGCTACTTAGTCAATCGGTCCCCAGCCTGTAGCAGTGCATGGGATTTTTTTGTCCTAAGTGCAGGACTTTGCACTTGTCTTTGTTGAACTTCATGAGGTTTCTTTCGGCCCAGTGGTCCAATTTGTCCAAGTCTCCCTGGATCCTGTCCCTGCCCTCCAGAGTATCAACCATTCCCCCCAACTTGGTGTCATCCACGAACTTACTAAGCACGCAGTCTATTCCATCATCAAGATCATTAATGAAGATGTTGAATAGAACCGGCCCCAGGACCGACCCCTGGGGCACTCCACTTGTTACCGGTTGCCAACCAGACATTAAGCCATTGATTCCTACCCGCTGAGCCCGTTGATCTAGCCATTTTTCAATCCACCTTAGGGTCCACTCATCCAACCCATACTTCCTTAACTTGCCGACGAGAATGCTGTGGGAAACCGTAACAAAAGCCTTGCAAAAGTGGCACCCACCTTGAGGCCCACCTTTGGACTGCAGCCCACAGCTGGGCACCCCTGAGCTGAGGTACCCAAATCTCTTGTGCCAAAGTTGGAAGCACCTTGTAGCAGTGGATAGGTCCTACCTAGCTCTGTCACTTACCTATGGGCAGCGGGTAAGTACCTCAGGACCCAGTGATTTGCAGTTCCACCCACTCCTGGCTGCCAGGAGAAACCACTGAATTGCAGCTCCAGAAAGTCTGGTGTGCATCTAGAAACAGTTGGACACAACCACATTCATGTCCAGATCCAGAATGTTTCAGGTTTTGGGCATGTAGGGGGGAGGGCCTTGCCCTACATATGAAATGGATAACTCTTCCTTTCTGGCATTGGGAGAGCAGCCCTTGGTGTTGCCACTCTGTGACAATGATGGATGCCATAGAATGAGGTCATCACAAGGACAGCGCAGATCCCACTGCCCCTGCCTGTAGGAGAAAGGGGGCAAATTTCTACACCTCATCTCCAGTGGGTCAGAGCATGTGTTGCGTGTTACCATTGGACCAGCATGTGTCTGCACAGAGCATGTGGTTATTAATATCCCAAGAAATATATATGTGGTATTCTGCAGAGGGTAAATGTGCCCAAAAAAGAGCAGGGGCTCTGGCCCCCAAGGGCTTCCAGCCCAAAGGCAGGGACGGGTACAATGTACATGGATCTCCAGGCTATTCCTGGGCAAGGAGAGGCAGGGCTTCAGAGCTAGTCGGATTTGTACGGGAGGAGTTTGCTTAGGCCCACCAATAAAGATAACACAGTTCCACTAGGGGGCTAATAATGTTGTAGGCAGCTAATGATCATTTCCTTTAAAATCCAGACTGACCTATTTGACTAGGAAATGATGCCCAGGATGTGCCTAAGGGAATTCAGACATTGACAAAGAACACCCAGCTGCAGCCCGAAAAGATCTGTTATTTGTCCTGCAGCTGGTTTAATGGCAGAAAAAGCTAGAGCCCAGAAGGGACACATGTGGGGAATGCAGTGTCACATACTCCCCACCTCTCTCCAATTTCTACCAGCGTGGGAGTTGGGCTGAGTGCGGCTGAGGAAGATGTGCCTAGGAAAGATGCTGGCACTTAGCGCTCCCACTGAGCCCTGCTAGGAGGTGCCCGGAGCAGGAAGAGAGATTAGCTTGGCATCCCAACTCCTCCAGAGGAGACACAGAGCAGCCAACCCTTCCTTGAGCCACAGTTACTGATGTTTGATAGTAGGTGTCTGGAACCCGCTCTGGCCTGCACCACACCCACAGAAGGGCGGCAACAGGAGAAAAGTAGAAGGAGAGCTGCAGGGAGAGGGGGCAAAATGGTACTGACTTAGAGAGGATGTAGGAGGTGTGATGCTGTCCAGATTTAGGGGACCATTTATGATCTTATTTCATATTAATATTTCATAACTGCAATAATCCACAGGAGCTATGCCATATTTGGTACCAGTAGAAAGGTTGTAATTTGCTAGGAATGATTATAGTATTGCATCTGTATTAGAAGTTAGGAATATGTTTGTTATATGTATTTCAACCTGTATGATTCTGGGAAACTCCCCACATTGGAAGTCTACAGCCATTGTCTCCTTAATGGCCCATTAAGGAAGTTCCCAGGTATAGTGAGCCCAGGGACATACCTTCTCTGGCTATGTCTACACTTGTTAATTTAAGTCGACTTAGTGTGTCTACACTTAAAAATAAAGGCAACTTAAAGGGGAACTTAAAAAGTTGACCTAGAGCGTCCACACTGGATGCCTAGGTCGACTTCTAGGGGCTTAGGGAGACCTAGAGGAGGTCCACAGGGCAGGGGGCACCCCTTGCCCAATGCCAGGGGGCTCAGCCTTGCCCCATTGTACCTAGGTACAATGGGGCAAAGAGGGACAGGGACCCTGGCAGGGCATAGGGGCAGGGTGGGTAGGGCTCTGCCCTGCCCTGCCCTGCCCTGTGGGGGGGCATGCCAGGCTCCCCCTGTGCCCCCCCCCAGCAGGGAGGGCATTGGTGTAGCCCTGGGGTAGCCTTAAGTTGACTTAGGGCTACCTCATGTCTACATTGGCTTAAGTCGATTCTAGGGAGTCGACTTAAGTTTTCGGTCTAATCCAAAGGTGGTGTTATAAAGTCGACTTAATTTTAATTAAGTTGACTTTATTTTCCTTAAATCGACTTAAGCAAGCTGCTTAACTCGACTTAAGGAAACTGTAGTGTAGACGCAGGGTAAATTAAGTCGACTTAAGCCCGCTTAAATTGACTTAATTTACCAGTGTAGAAGCAGCCTCTGTGTGTCAGTGGGACCGACCATATGACTCAACTCCATTTTGATTTGCAAAAACTCCAGTCAGCACGGGGAAGGCCACCGGTGATAAAAGATAGCTACCCCAGCTCCATTTTGTCTTCAGCCAACACCCATCACTCTTCTGTGGATTTATTCCTCTGTGACTGAACAAAGGACTGAGATTCACCCAGGAGCAGGGTGTCTATCAGAGGAACAGGCCTGCAAATTTCAGAGGAACAAGCCTGCAAACTGCTTTACATGGACTCTAAATCATTTGTATGTATGTGATTCACTTTGACCCTTTAACATTGCTCATATTTTGTTTCTCTTCTTTTTATATTAAACCTTTAGTTGTAGTTACTAACGGATTGGCTATCAGTGTGGTATTTTGGGTACGATCCAAACCTCCATTGTTCTGTGTAATGTGGCTGGCCCTTTGGGGTCAGGAGAACCTATTTCTTTAAGAGACCATGCTGCTAGGTGAGAGCCAGAAGAGCTGGACTGCAATAAAGGAGGCTGTTTCTATTTTGGCAGGCTTCGTGGTAACCAGTGTGGGGAATCAGAAGCCTCGTTGTGACTGACAGGGAGCCTGATTTAAGTACCATCCATCAGTGTTTGGTAGAGTTTGGCTCTCAGTTTTGTAGCTTGCCCTGATTCTTGCACGTTCAGGAGGGTATCCCAGGAGGCCCAGGTCACAGGAGGTCCACAGACATGTCAAGTTTCACTCATTTGGCATGAGACTCACTCATTAGCATCCCCTTAGACTCAGACTCAAGGTCAGAAGGGAACAATATTCTCATCTAGTCTGACCTTCTGCACAATGCAGGCCACAGAACCTCAACCACCTCCTCCTGCAATAAACCTCTAACCTATGACAGAGTTATTAAAGTCCTCATGGTTTAAAGACTTGAAGGTACACAGAATCCACCAGCAAGAGAGCCATGCCCCATGCTACAGAGGAAGGCAAAAAAAAAACCCCCCCAAAACAGAGGCTTTGTCTATCTGCTCCAGGGGAAAAATTACTTCCCAACCCCAAATATGGTGATCAGTTGAACCCCGAGTATGTTGACAAGACTCACTAGTCAGACACCCAAGAAAGAATTCTCTGTAATAACTCAGATCCCTCCCCATCAGCCATCCCATCTCAGGCCATTGGCATATCCACCACCAATAGTCAAAGATCTGTCAATTGCCAGACTTGGCTTTCCCATCATACTATCTCCTCCATCAATTTACCAAGTTCAGTTTTGAAGCCAGCAAGCCTATCTCATCTCACACCTATTCTTCAGCTTGTCACTCTCATTTTGAGCAAATAGACGATGTAAAATATTTTTACTCAGGCACTGCAAGAGACAACAATACACCTAGGGCCTCAGGCATGGAGCTTAGAGGCGCTTGGAAAGATGAGTTCCAAGCTTATGTGCTCTGGTAACCATGGAGACCACAAGCCCACCTTCTTTACACGTGCAAGAAGCGAGAGGAGGCTACACAGGGGTGTGTGTGTGTGTGTGTGTGTGTGTGTGTGTGTGTGTGTGTGTGTGAATACTTGACGGTCAAAAGAATACGAGTTTGCCCAAAAATCGAGCAGACACGATCAAAAGTTTGCAGGCTCTGCATTGTACAGTTCAAAATTTAAGTCACACTTCACTGTCCTAGTAGCAGGCAAGACTTCTAGCTTCCTTTGTCACCAGGACTCAGGAGCTGTCCTATGGTCATCAAGGAGAAAAGATGTAACTCGTCATCTGCAAGGTGAACTACACCACTAAAGAGCAATGTCTTCACTGCCACAAATTCCTTCTGTATCTGTGGCCAAATCCCCTCACTGAGAAAGTAAGTTTGATACTGTTGTTAATTAATTACTGTTAATTTATCATTATTATTAATCTTCCAGGGGACTTGGGTTCCCCAACAGTAATTTGTTTGCTTTTTTTATATAGTACAAGCATTTATTCCTAGTACTTTGTCAGAAACACTGGTTACAATGTGCTTTCTGAAAGTTTTTATTGTTTTTATTAATTTATTCATTGGAGCCAAGATTTTCTGTTCAGTTTTCATTGTGCCCCGATGAAGGTTAAATATTAATTAATTAATGTAGCTAAGGCCTTTACCCAAGACAACAGGAATATTAAAATACAGTATGTTACATATAAAAAGTTACACAGACACAAACTTGCAATCCTTATATCCTTTAAAAGATTCACTCACTGTTTGTATCATTTTCTTACCATACATGCTTTTGAAAATCTGTCTATACTGATGGGATTAAAAACTTGGTCTACTGGATTCACCAAGGACCAAAGATGAGTGTCCCTGTCTTAAGCAATGACCTAACACAGGGTTCTCAACAATCTCTGTGTCGCGACACAGTTCGCAGCGACCCCAGCCATGCGTCACACAGCACCCCCACCATTGAAGCCCCCTACCACGGAGGCTCCCCACCATCACTGGGATTTCAATGGCAGCACTGACTCCCCGTTGCTTCAGAAAGCTCCTGTTGCTGAGGCTCCCTACCGCTGCAGGGGATTTCGGGGGTAGCCACTAGCAGGAGCACAAGCTCCCAGTGACAGCGCAAGCTCCCCCCCCCGCCCCCTCCTTTTGGGTAGAAGAAACCCTGCCGCCAGAAGAAAGACTCTGCTGGCAGAAGAAGACCCCGTGAGGAGCAGGATTGTTTCGGTGGTGTGCGGTTTCTTTCGGCAATGGGTTGCCTCTGAACAATGCACTCAGCCACATGCCACGACACATGATGTGTCACAACAGAGCAGTTGAGAACCATTGACTAACACACCCTTTGAAAAGACTAAGTCTTGAACCACAAATCTCACTCTTCTGAACTGCATTTCTGGTGCTGAGTCTGAAGTATATTTGTTTGATTTACCTAAAGCTTTAGATAAACCAAGGCAATGAGATCTCGGGGGGTTTGTCTGCTGTGCTCTCAGGCACTTAGCATACCACATTCTCATCTTGCCCCTTGGACAATATTTCACTGTTATTAACATTGTAGCCAGTCAATATGTGTGAGTATGTCTGTGTCATTACTGCACTGAAATATACTCTCTCAGGGTGCGTTTACACTTACAAATTAAGTCGACTTAACGAGGCTTAAATCAACTTAATTTACTTCGCGTCTACACTGGGCTTTCCTTAATTCGACTTACGCTGCTCTTTAAGTCGAATTAAGGAAACGTTAGTTCAGATTAATAACACCTGGTTTTAATTCGAACTAGCGCTTAAGTCGACTCTATTAAGTCAACTTAAGCTGGTGGAGACGCGGAGTAGTGCCTCGGTGGACCTTTTTAAGTCGACTTAAAACATTAAATCTACTTAATAAGGTCGAAAAGGGGCCACGTCTACACTTGAAAAGTTAAGTCCACTTCTATTAAGTCAACTTAATAAGGTCGACTTTAAGTCAAGTGTAGACATAGCCTGAGAGGGATCTACATGCTTCTGTTACCAGTTCTCATTATTTCACAGCGCATCTCATAGTATTTGGCAGTTTTCTCGGTGCGCAAGCTCTTGGAGTCATGTGATTGTGTAAGAATCCCCACTTTCATATTTTGTTTAAAGTCTGTTTAGATTCATCGCTTCCAAGGTCAGAAGAGGCCATATATTCATCTAATAGACCTCCTGCATAGCACAAGTCATAGAATTTGCTATACTAATTCCTGCCTGAGCTGCAGCATACCTTCTGGAAAACCAGTCAATCTTAAACTAAAATTGCCAGTGGTGGAGAATCCACCACAATCTAGCCCTTGTGGCTGTGGAGAACAGCTTGAAAACGTGACTCCCCCCCCCTTTTCCCCAGTGGCGCAGAACCAGAACCAGAAACAATTCAGTGACCCCAAGATTTATTCTGTTTTGCAATCCCCTGATTTGTAAGCCAATCTCATGATTTTTGGTGCCTCACGCATGCCTTTTACTTGCTCAGTGTAGACAATACTGTCGTGAAAGCCAGAAAACACCATCTCTTCAGTTTGACAGAAAAATTTTAAAAGCCCTAAGTTCATGTCTCCTAAAGTGGAATTTGCGGCATCTTTTCCATCTCTCCCATTTATTGTCCTTGTCTTACTGGGTATGCACTCCCCCTGCTTTCCCACTTGCTTTATTTTAAATCTTGACTTTCACTTGCTTGTCTCAGGACCTAACACGAAGGTCCATTCAGTGTAAAGAATGTATCATGGCCCTTTGCCAAGACCAGTTCAAAGCATTTTGACACTTGTTAATATCCCTGCAGCTTCTGTGCATTCAATCTGGGTTGCATTAGCACCCTGAGCAATCTGTGGTTGGGAGAGGCGGGGGAAGGAGTGACTTTGGGATCCATCCAAGAAGTGTCATACTCAATCTGGGCTTTTATAACTACTTATCTGACATGGTACATCAGAGTTTGATCTGCCAATTAGCCTCAGTCAGAGCTGCTAACCAAAAGCAGATGGATCTATACTTTATCATATGGAAAAATCTGCCACTTCCCATTTTCCTGGAGAGTGGGAGAGCCGATCCGAATGCCCCTTTCTAAAATCACCAGACAGCAGCGGTTCATGGATATGCAGGGTGAGGATGAGCAATTAAAGATGCTCTGAGGCAAGGCTGATGGGTAGACGAGCTGGGGGCTGCTCTTGCTTCATATAGATGTGGCATTGAACACAAGCTAAAAAGATGCCCTTTCCTTCTTGCCTCTTTATTTTGTGCATGTTGTACATTGGAATTATGTAAAGCAGAATCACTGGCTCTTGCTGCCTTTCCCCTGCACTCTTCCCTCCCCTGGGGTATAAGAATTTCTGGTCCCTCATCTTGGGCAGAACACTAGTAGCACCAAAGCAGGCAGGAGAACGTCTCAGTGTCTGATCAGACCATTGGAAATTCCTGTCCTATCTCTTGCAGTCCTCCTCTTTCTTCCCACCACCCCCAAACACAAGCAGCATTTCTCAGCTTCAAAAAGAGAAGTGTTTAAATAACATTAAGGGCCTGATTTCAAGTCACAAAAGCCATGAAATTCAGAGTTAAGGCTAAAAAATCCACTTGACACTCTGGCCTTAAGTCATAAAAGGCATAAGTCAAAGGCAGCAGATGAGTGCTCAGGGTTGCCTGACTTCTGCGCAGGCTGGCAGGGGTGCAAGTCAGATACCTTAATGAGATTTTAAGCAAACCGATGGCCCGACCTCAGAAGGTTCAGAGATGCCATTTGATTAACTTTGAGGTGCTGATCCAAACCGCTTTGGTCTGGGAACTTGGCTGGAAATGTGTTCTCTTCTCTCTCCTGGGGTGAGTCCTGAGAGCTGCCGAACACCATCTGAGACAGCTGTCTCAGCTGACACTTCTGTCAGGCTGGGAGCTTTGAGAGCACAGGAACATCATTTGGTGCAGGATCCAGGTTGTTTGTGATATACACACATCTTTCTTGGAGCCCAAGACTGCAAGGTTGTAAGAGGAGAGGCAGCATGGTTTAATGGGTAGGACGTCAGGCTGCGAATTAAGAGATCTAGGCCACTGGCATGCCAGATGACCTTAGGCAAGTCACGTCCCCGCTCAGTGCCTCAGTTTCCCCCCTTGCTTGTCTTGTCTATTTAAAGTATTGGAGAAGGGATTGTCTCTTACTATAACTGTACGGTGCCCAGCATAATGGCACTCCAATCTCAGATGGGAGCATTAAATGCCACCACAATACTAAATCTGGGAATATTAGCCCCTCTGCCAAATCTCAGCATTATCAGAGAGAATCAAGTCAGTTTTTAAAACCTTTATTATGGTAGAGAAAAAAGCAGAAAAATATGACAGCATCAGGTTCATGCACCTGGAACAAGCGTGTCCATTAAGTTCCAGCCATGTTTGTTGGTTGAATTAGCTGTTACTCCTACACCTTGCCAGCTTGCTTTCAGAAACTTTTTATGTCAGCTCCCTGTCTAATTGCATAGCATCATATAGCAATACACTTGGGCCTCAACAGCCAAAAGAAACTAACTCAAAATATGGACACAACTAACCAGCTGTGGCTGCTTACGGCAAAGTTTTCACTACCGGTTACTAAGTTTCGGGTGCTCAGGTGGGCATCTCTGAAGGGATGACAGACACTGGGTGTCAGATCATGGAGGAGCAGAAGCTGCTTTTCTGGGCCTGCTACTTTTTTTTTATTAAGCAGAATAAATAATTTATATAGGATTATAATAAGCATTTTTGTGTAAAAACATAGCAGGATACAAGAACATAACAAGGTCAAATACTCAGTGTTTTTCTATCACGCTCTTCGTTTCCTACGCTTTTTTTGCCCAGTATGTTTACAGGTGGACAGCTCGTGATCATGCATCGAGACGGTCCAGGTGTGCCTGGACTTGCCGTCTCAGCATGAACCACGGGCCAGAATCCCTACAGTCTCCTAGGACAGCAGTTCCCAACCTTTTTTCCGTCACGACACACCTGACAGCTGATGTTTCCCTGCATGACACACTACAGTCTGCCCGTGGCACTGATGTTTGGGCTGGGAGCGCTTGGGAGGCTGCAGCACTCTAGAGGGGCAGAGTCAAGCCAATGCAGGCTGGTGGTCTGGGTCGATGGGACCAAGTTTATTTTTGTGGGGCAGGCAGCGTCCCCCTCTCCTGCACAGCCCAGGATCTCTGGGTTGCAGCCCCCTAAGTCCCTTTACTCATCTGGACCTGGCTGCTGCCGGTGTTTTGCAGCAAGAACGGGCTGTTGAGGGCAGCCAAGAGTGGCATGCGGCAGGAGCCCCAAGCTGAGCTGCCAGTTTTCTGTGACACACCTCCTGGCTCTTTGCAACACAATTTTGTGTCCCAACACAGTGTTTGAGAACTGCTGCCCTAGGGATCTGCTTTATTTTAGGAATGCTGAGCACCCCCAAGTTCATAGAGTCATTAGGAACTGAAAGTGCTCAGCATCTTTGAACACAAGACCCCAAGACGCCTCTACTTGGACACCAGAGTTATTAGCCACTTCTGGAAACTCTGGGCCTTAATGTCTTGTCCTGGGGTGAACTTCCTGACGCCTTTTTTTTGTTGCCCATTCATCCAAAGCAAAACTCTTTGGCTATGTCTACACTAGCAATTTAGGGCGACTTAAAAATGCTTAAGTCAACCTAAATTACTTTATGTCCACACCAGGCTTTCATTAAGTCGACTTAAAGGCATCCTTAAGTCAACTTAATAACTACCACCTGTTAGGTCGATTTAAGGTCTAAGTCAACCTTATTAAGTCGACCTAACACAGCGTGGACGCCCTAGGTCGACTTAATTACTTAAGTCAACCTAGGGCTGGAGGAAGGGAGCCACGGCTTGGGGACAAGGGAGCCCCAGGGGCTCCCGGGGAAGAGAGCTGCTGGTGACTCTCTTCCCCGGGACTTCCCTGTCCCGGGAGTCGATGGCAGCTGTCCTCCCTGGCACTCCATGGACAGGGGAACCTCTGGGGATCTCCTGTCCATGGAGTGCCAGGGAAGACAGCCGCTGGCACTCCATGCACAGGGGCTCCCCAGAGGTTCCCCTGTCTGAGGAGTGCCGACGAAGACAGCTGCTGGCTCTCCATGCACAGGGGATCCCCAGAGGTTCCCCTGTCCACAGAGTGCCAGCAGCTGTCTTCACTGGGATCCTCACGAGTCCTGGGAAGAAGGGAGCCCTGTTCCCCAGGACCCATGCAGGTCCTGGCGAGGAAGGAGCTGTGGGTCCCTTCTCAGCAGGGACCACAATTCTCTTCTTAGTGGGGAGCCAAGGCCCTGTCTACACTTCAAAAGTTAAGTCGACTTGTTAAGTCAACTTAACTTTTTAAGTGTAGACATAGCCTTTGTGGCATGTATTGCTGTAGATGGAAGTTTCATTTGGGAAGATTTCTCAAGTCCAGGATTGAATTTATAGCGTACATCCTATGTGAGTGCTCTAAAGACCAGTCTATAGAGTCAGTCTCTTTGTATCTGGTCCAATCACTATTTAATTATTTATACAAAATGGAACAGCTACAACAGGAAAGAGACCAAGAGACTGACGCCATAGCCTGGTGGAGAGGGCACTCACCTGGGACATGGGGATGAGACTCTGATTCAGAGAAGGGACTTGCACCTTGAACCCTTATCACAGATGAGTGCTCTAACCACTAGGTTATTGGGCAGTCTGGGGTAGCTTGCTTGTTCTCTTTTCACAGAAAATTTTGAAAGGTCTCATTCTTGTTCTGATGCGGAACAAAAACAAATGTCAAAATCTCTTTTTTTTTTCCACAAAGTGGAATTCATCTTCCAGTCAACCCTGCTTGTTATACACATTGCCTTGTTTCAGAAGTAGGTGCGGAAATTGCAAAATTCATACAGTTGTACAGTCTACAAAGCACTCATCCTCTTCTTGAGAAGATAAGGAATGGCCTCCAACACAGACATGTTGGAACTGGGATTGTTTCCATACAAAGATGATGTGCCAGGTTAGTCCTGCCTCATGGTGTAGCTCTGGATGGAAGTTTGGAAGTAAGCAGCTGTGTTGCATTCTGGACGGAAAAAAATCAGATAACACTTGGGACCAAAGTAACCCATGGAAAGCCCAAGCAAATTTATTACCACAACTGCAGCATCAAAGATGGTCACCAGCACCCCTTGGTAGATAGACCTAATCAGGAAAACGGCAACCCAGGAGACAAAGTAGCTGGTCATGCATAATGTGATGTACTTGGCTTCGTTATAGTTTTTGGGAAGCTCCTTACCCATGTAGGCAAAATAGAAGCACAGAATGGAGAGAAACATATCTAGGCTGCTGTTACTCAGCAGGCGCAGGTTGTCCCTCTCGTTACATTCGAGCACCACTATAGAGGGATCATCCTCCACATCTAACAGGATCGGAGCAGGAAAGTTGAAGATAATGTTGGTTGTGATGATGGCAGATTTCAGAGCTAAGACTACAGCTATAAAAATGTACTGCCCATTGTACTTCTTCCAGTAGTTGTAGGCTTTGGGCAGCCTCGTGGCCATCTTGAAAACGCAGATGATCTGGAAGGACCTGACGGTGATGCAGGAGAGGCACAAGGTGAAGCAGAGGCTGAATGCTGTTTGCCGGCACATGCACTTGAACACTGTTGGGATTCCTACATACATGGGGATGCTGAGAAAACCGATAACCAGAGATGCCATCATGAAGAAGCACATCCTGCCTCCCGCAGACTTCACCACGGGGGTGTGAGAATGAATGGCAAATATGACTGACATTACTAAAATGGCTATGAGACCGAGCATTGAAAACAGTAGTAATGCCACAGTAGGGCCTTCCTGCCATTCCAGGTATTCCACAAGCCTTGGATAGCAATCTTGACTTCTGGCATTGGACCACTGGTCAGTTGGACAAGGCTGGCAGTTGTACGGGTCTGCAAAACAAAATGTAGTGTTTCTGAAAGACCCTAGCAAGGGCTGTCTTTTCTGTAAATAATCAACATGTCTAGTAAGAGCAGAACTGATGGGAGTGATGCTAAAAGGTACGCACCCATACAAGCTCCGGCTGCTGTCTTGTCAGCTGTCACTAACTTAGCAAAATCAGACCTGGTCAATTCTGGACTAAGAGACCTCCAGGGGAAACCCAAAGTCGTAGTGGTCATACAGGAGATAAAACTCTACTTTCTGTTTAATATGTGAACCACACCCATAAGCATGGTCTTAGTGGTACACTGTGCTGTTGGAGGTGAAGTCATTCACATGAGAAGTAAAACCACTTATGGGCCTTGGTGGTCCCATGGGACTGTTACCCTATTGTGTTCCATGCTAGAGGTGACTGCACCATAATGGTGGCCAAGGGTCCTCAGAGTACATAGTTTTTCAAGCTTCTTGGCTATTTCAGGTTAGAAGGTGCTATGCAAATTTAAGATATAACTAACTCTAAGGTCTTCTATTTGAGGATCTCACAGAACACTGAAAACATTCAGTTAAGTTCACAAGTCCCTGATAAGTATGAAGTCCATTTTACAGATGGGAAAACTGAGCCAATGTGAGGCCATGTAACTTGCCTGCCATCAAATAGTGAATCACTGTTGGAGGTGAGAATGGAAGTCAGGTATTCTGACTTCATCCCCTCCCTACACACACACAGAATTTGAATCAATGAGAGAAAGTGTGGCCTTGAGATTATTATTACAATAGTATGTAGATATCTCAGCTGGGGCTCCCTTCTGCCAGTTGGTGTAAAAACACATGGGAAGAAATAGACTCTGCCTCAAAGCGTTTACAATCTCAGTGAAAAAGGCAAAGATGTATTTTCCCCATTCATAGCCATGGGACGTAGACACAGCGAGAACTAAGAGACAGGCCAGGTCACACAGGAAAAGTGGCAGGGCCAGTCCTGAGTAAGAGGTCCATTCCTTTAATAGATTCTAAGGCCAGACAGGGCTATTAGATCATCATTCTAGTGTGACCTCCCACATAACAAAGAGTCTCACTGTATAGAGCCCACTAACTTAACTTCAGACCTTTGAGTTCTGCTGGGAAAAAGCACTGTGGGATGATATGAAAACAAGGGACGTTTAGGCGTCTACATTGCATTTTTTTCTTACCGCTGTTGTTGAGGAAAGTCCCTGATTCACAATCGATACACTCAAAACAGCAGCTGTAAAAACCAATAGGCTTCAGCCATTGCCCAGGCCCGCACTTCTGGGAACAGACTGAAATGGGGACCTGGATAAAAGGGAATTAGAGGAAAACAATGATGATCTCAAAGCATCGTGGAGAGAAGCCAGATGAACTTGTACATACTCCATAATAGTTGCTATCCAATTCCAGTTCAGCCACAGCATAGACAGGGAAGAGGATATACAGCTAGGATAAAGTCAACCAGATAATGTGGTCAAGTTCCAAGGAATAGCTGTGTTAGTCTCTTGCAGAGAAACAAGCAGAGTCCTGTGGCACTTTTAAAGACTAACAGATTTATTTATCCCACTTCGTCAGATGCTTTGAAGATAATATGCTTTACCTTTAAACAGGAAACAGGATTTAGACCAATGGTTTTCCAATTTTTTTCTCAGGATCCAGTGGAAAAGAATCATTTATGCTCACAACCTAACAATTACTTTTTTGAGCATTGTTTTCCAGTCTTTCAGCAGTGGCAGCAGGCTGCGCAGCAACCCAGTACCTGAGAATCTGCAACCCAGGACTGGGTTGCTAAGCATGGTTTGAAAACCACTGATTTAGACTATGCACCTCATGGGATTTAGCCATCAGTTATGCATACTTTCTAGCACTTAACCAGCAAGTTTACCACGTTTCAATGGCCAAGAACCAAGAAAGCTTTTTTGGGATGGCCATAAGTCAAAGTATTCCTGGGGTCAAACTAGTCACTGCATCACCTTTAAATAGAGAAGGCAGCTAGCCATAGCCACAAAGGCAACACGCAGTGGAAATAATCTAACCGGCCACAGGATGTCACTCTTGTACCAGACAAGCAGCTGAAGGAACACTCTTCTGGCAGTAGGCAATTCAGAATTTTAAAGCAAAGGGTCAGGATTTCAAGCCTCGTCTGTTTATACACACATATTGCATGTGCAACTGACTCTGACCGCTTTTCTTGTTGCCTGTCCATTTTTTGCCCAAGTGGTTGGATTTACATGCTTGAGCTCCATTGGTGTGTATAAATCTGGCACAGTAAATCCTAGCTCCCAGGTAGCACTTTCCACGAGTGGAGCTCAAAGCACTTGACAAAGGAGGTCAGTATCATCAGCTCAGTTGTATGGATGGGCAAGCTGAGGCCCAAAGAAGGGAAGTGACTTGCCCATGGTTGCACAGCAAGCCATAGAATACAAATCTAAATTTTAAGGTTGTGCCCCATCCACTGAGTCATACCCACTTGGGTTCTGCTCAGGGAGTACCGTAACTTGCCTACAAGTGGAATAATGGGTGGAAGAAACTTGCCATGTTGTTTGGGGTGTGCCAAGAGATGTCGTGAGGGTTGAACAACAGCTTCTGGCGCTTGGCACTGTAGGAGGCAATTTTCTTAAAAGGGCAATAGGGTTGATTCCACTGCCACTGGATGATCTCAAAGCTGTTGGGAGTGTCACCATTCTCTCTGAAATTGATTCTCTTATTGAGTAGAGTGAAGTCCACACTGCTGACCTCTGGCACTAGCTGCAAATGGAGAAGGATGAGATGATCAGTGAACACGTACGGCAAGGCCCTGAAGTTCTAGATTGGTGTTACGTCCTGAAAAGTGCAGCGCTGCTCTGAAAGTGAGGCTGCCTAAAGAGCAGCCAGGGATTTTTTTTTTCTTGGTGACTCCAAGTCAAATGTTCTCTGTCAACAGCAAGATTCTTCTAAGAGACAGAATGGCAAACTTGATCTGGGGTCAGAAAGTGGAGCTGGACTCCGCTCGCTTACATATCCTGAGATTCTGCAGCTGGGACTCAATCAACCAGTCTGATGTGCGAGTCAGATGAGGGTCTAGCAGCTCACCCACCTGGAACTCTGTTGGCTTTGCAAGAGGTCTAAAAACCCTGAGGTCCAGAGCCTGCTAGCCTTGTTTATGCTGAGCAGTATCTTGTAGCCCATTGATCACAAGGGGAATGCTGGTTGAGTAAGGGGAGAGAGTGTTAGGTTCTGCCAGCCTCACTCTGGTCAGTGGGAAGTGCATCTGATGCCCTGAAAATCACACAGCAGGTCTGTTGAGCAAGAAAGTGCCTTTTTGACACTCACTTTGCAGAACAGAACTGCACTCCCAAACATGCTGTAGGACGTGGTCATGGAAAATGCAACAGCGGTGCTCTTCCTCTGAGCCACACTCCTAAGTTTAGTGTTTGTGTGGGGTAGGCACCAGTCTCATAGAGATGGCATCTTTTGGATGGGGGGGCCTAAAATTAGACTAGAGAAACAACGTGTATACCTGTGTGGAGGTGGATTCTATGCTGCAATGTCTATGGTGCCATCTATCTGACCCTGCTAAACAAGGAGACTGTACTTCCAGGACAGTCACATAGAACGGTGGGCAAGCTATTCTGCAACATCAACAGCTGCCCACTAAGAACAGGCTGGGCTCATCTGATGCAGACCACCAAGCAATTATCAAAGATTAACATCTTTCTGTTCCTAGCCACATGGGCTGGAGGCAAAGGACTTTACAGCACTTTTCAGTGTCCCAAGCCATCTGGTCCCACGCCCTTAAAACATGGCTTGGATTCTCAGTGCAAGCATGTGGCCAACCTGCCAGGGGTAAACCATCCGCTTGTGGCATCCTGTGGCATTGCAGTCCAGCAGCTTGTGCAACGCGTGAGCCACAATGTAGACAGACGAATAGACGTTGAAATCTATGCGCTCCCCTTGGAGCCTCAGATGCTGGTCAATGTCTCGGGCAACTCTGAGGCACTGGTCACACACTTGGTTGCATGTATTTTGGTCACTCGCCTGCCCATTGTCCCCTCCTGCCAAGCTGACCCTGAAATCATCGAAGCCAGGAATGGTGATTTCTTTTGCTGCCACCCCCAGTATGGTGCCCACCTTCCAGAGGTCAGTGAGGTTGTACAGGGTGTGGTCAATGGCCCAGGCTTCAGCAGCAATCCACACCAAGTCTGTGACATTCTGACGGACAGCTTCTTGGAAAAAGAACTGCAATGTCAGCTCCAAGGACAGGACAATAACCACCGTGGCAGTGCTGTGGGTGATCTTGCTAACAACAGCCCTGATCTTCCCCTGCAAGTCTTCTGAGAACAGCTGGCCTCTGCGGAGCACTGGAATGGTCTCCTGGAGTGCCACACAGATACCTGTTGTCTGGGCCCTGAGGAGCTTCAGGTTTTGCCGCCCATAATCATCATCACTGTATATAACGTTGATCCAGGTCCATTGGAACTCCTTCAGCAGGAGCAGCATGGCCACAATCTGTTGCTCCATGCTGGAGATGGCGCGGAAGGCAGAGGGGAAGCGTTCCCGGTTGTTCAGCTCATCAGTGGTTGCCCTGTAGGAGACCTAGGGACAGGGAGTAACAGCGAAAGGAATCTGTTAACAACTCGAAGATCCAGACCAGACTTATATCCTGTACAACAGCTTTGGCTTCACTGGAGTTGTACAAGGTGGGTTACTTTAGAGGTTGGCTTTCTGTGGACTGCATTAAGTCTGCACAAAGTAGGGACTGGTTTACATTACAGAACTTGAGCTTGTCCAAGTTCCAGAGGGCCAGGAGATGCCCAAGCAAGGAGTCCAGCAGCAGCAGAATGCACAGCTGGCATGGTTTATGTATAAAGTGACTGGATTATCCCAATGAAAAGATGGGACGCTTGTTTCTCCCACTCAATGGGGAGCCTGTTACACTAGGAGGTTTGAGTCTGCTGAAGCTACAGGACTTGATTCACTTCAAACCAAAGCACAGGGGATCGGTTCATGAAGTTGTTAGTAAGAAGAGCCCTGGAAGGTTTGTCCTCCCCTGATAGGGCTGCAACCTACCTGTGGAATGAGGAAAAGATTCAATATGTCGGCCACTATAACAGCTGCTTCTGAGGAGTCTGGGCCGATAATAGCCAGCACCCTCGGCTGGTAGCAGGTGTAGTTATTATGCAGCTGCACTACAGAGTGCTTGTTGGAGAGGAAATACAAGATGGGGTGGATGGAGTTGGTGAGGTAACAGACATCAACCATCTCGTAGCCTAGGGAGACACCAGGCAGCAGGGTACTGGAATTGTTGATCTCCTCCACTGCAAACCGCATGGCCCGGAGGTAGCTGTAGCCGACAATCTTCAGATTGTACCTAGGCGGGGTGTAAAATGATGAGCAATGAGTCAGCACGTCTGGCTTTGGGCTTTTGCACTGAATCTCAAAGAGGGCCAAAAGGCCTTCCCCATAGGGTTGCATAGCACTGCGGTCTTTGGACCCTGGCCCCAACTCTGTAACGTGCTCAGGATTCATAACTTCCAGTAGCTTCAAGATTAGCTTTTAATTCTTCCCTGAGTTGTAGCACTCCTATGGAGTCAATTGGAGCCAGGAGCAAATGGGCCATCATTGTGGGAAGCTATCTGGTCTGTTGGCTGGAGCAGTGGCGTGCCCGTGCAACTCAGTGGAATTGGGTTCTATTCCAAGCACTTTCCTACTGGGTGACCATAGCCAAGTCAGTTCCCTCTCTGTTCCCTGTTTGTAGCATGGAGGTCATGAGAATTGCAGCCCTTTGTAAAATACTGTGGGACCTACTGATGGCAAGCTCTGTGTAAGAGCTAAAGATTGTTATGATCAGAGTTTGAACTCCTCTAGCCTCCTCAGACGTCTGGCAGATGAACTACAGGGGTAGCTGCCTTCATTAATGTAACAGGCTGTTTTCACTAATGAGCCATCCACTAGTGGGGCAAGGTGACACCCGCTGTGCTACTTTCTTATACTTGCTGCTAAAGGCAGAATCTTAATAGTGTTTTCTTCCACCAGCTTGGCCAAGTCCTGGGAGCCAGGACTTCTGAATTCTAATATGGGCCCTATTGCTGACTTTGTGGCCTTCACCTCTCAGGGCTTCGTTCCCACTCCTTGCTAAAGCAGATCTCACAGGAGGCTCATGAAGTGTATTTAATACTTGGGAAGGGCTCTGAGGTCTTTGGTGAAAGGTGCTATGCAACGCAAGTGAACTTCCACCCGTTACATAGGCTCAGTCCCTCTGTAGCAGTCCATAGCACTTGGGCTTGCATTTTACCCCATAAGACTAAGTACAAAGCATTTTGGATAGCACTGGCTGGCTGCAATGGAAGGTATGTGCTGCTCTCATCCATGGAGTGATACAGGGGTGTGCTCCTGCTTCATCTTGGGAAGGGCCTTCCTGGACTGAGCAGCTCCCCACTGCCTCCAGCATGGACCTGTGACTTAATGGCACAGTCTGGCCTGTTGTCCTGCCAGAGGCAAAACTCCCCTTGAAGTTATTTGGGGGTGGTCCCCTGTAGGCATGGTGTGCAAGGGTAGAACTTGGGAGTGAGAAGAAATATTGCACAGGTCTGAGCGAAGGCCTTAGGAAGCATCCCCTGAACATCAGGAGTTCAGCTGTGCTGCATCCTGGGAGGGAAAAGTCCAGGTGAACAAATTTAAGAGTGTCTGGTTCAGGAATGCTGGCCAGCAGCAGCAGACTGCAGTGGGGATGGTGCACACCTGGGTAGGCTGCATGCTAAGGATATGTCTATCTACACAGCCATGGGAGGTATGACTGTAGCATAGGTAGGAATACCCAACCTACATTTGATCTAGCTAGCACAGTCTCAGGGAGCAGTGAAGCTCAACTAACTGTCTGAATAAGTACCCAGGGTCCTGGGTAGGCCCAAACTATTCCATTGCCCCTGACCCTGATGCCCCATTTGCTACTTACACTTGACACATGGGTACCACCGGCTGGCTGAGATTGAGCCTGCCCACAACTTCAGCGTGCAGCGAGAAAAGTCCCCCAAGGAGGTAATCCCCAGCCAGATGGAAGTCGGAAGACTGTGATGCTGAGCCTCCTGCAGTTATCAAGACACTAACATACATAGCTAACACCCCTGCACGCCTCATGGTGCTATGGTGCCTTCAGAATCAGCTGCTGGTGAGCACCCAGAGTAGACTTCTTGCCCAGACTCTGCCAGTTGCTGGATATGCCAGTTTTGGTGCATGTTTTCACGATTTTCTGCAGACTTATTTACATATATTTTAAGGGCCGGCCCGAATGGATTTGTGTGAGTTTACATTTTTCATGGACTATTGCATTGCAATGGGCCATTAAAGCCAACAGGGCTATGCATCAGATGGGACACTCCTTGCGCGGAAGAGGAAATGCCAATGATTGTGTTGCTCACGTTTGTTAATGGACCTCTCTGCTTGTGTATTTGCCAGTGCTCTGCAGAAATCCTTTAGTCCCTGACCAAGGGGGAGCAGCATGGTCTAGTTGAATGGGTTACTGGTCTGGAGATCTGGGGTCTGATCTTTCTTTAGCCACTAGTCAGCCATATGACCCTGGGCAAGTCTCTTCACTTCCTTGTACATCTGTACGAGCTGGGACATGGAAATCAGAAGAAATCAGCATTTGTAGTCATTTTCCCTCCCCCATGTGGTCAGTTTCCTCTGTGTTCAAGAAATATATATATAATTTAGAATAGGAAAACCTGGTTAGAAAGCCCCAGCAATTTATAGTGAGCTTTATAGGAGCAGGTGTGTCCAAAGATGACATTTATTTATTTAAGGGCTATTTCAATAGTGGCTAGTGATTTTTGTGTGTCTTAGGGTATGTCTACACTAGCAACTTAGGTTGACTTAAGGACACTTACATTGACCTACAGAACACTGTGTCCACCCCTGGCTTTCATTAAGTCTCTGCCTTAAGTTGACTTAATAACTACCAATCTTTAGGTTGACTTACCGCTTAATTTGACCTGTTAAGTTGATCTAAAGCCAGTGTGGACGCCCTAAGTCGACCTAATTCCCTAAGTCGACCTAAGGGAGATGGGCTGAGGAGAAGGGAGCCGCGGATCCCCGCCAAAAAGGGAGCCGCGGCTCCTGGGGAGAAGGAAGCCGTGGCTGCCCGGCAAAAGGGAGCTGTGGCTCCCCCAGGAGAAGGGAGCCGAGGCTCCCCATCAATCTATCACCTGCATGTGAGGACACAGGCAGTCGACTTAAGTTTCTAATGTAGACTATCTAAGTCGACTTCAAGTCAACTTAAGTCAACCTTGTTAAGTCGACTTAGAGTCGACTTAGCTTTTCAGGTGTAGACATACCCATAATGTCTGGGCACCACAGTCAAAGGCACCATTGAAAGGGGCCTGATTTTCACAAAGGGCTAAGCACAAGCCTCTCAAAAATCTTAATGGTGGGAACCCAAAACCACTTTCTAAGACTTGGACAGAGGTGTGCTGGTATCACTTTAAAAATCACTGTTGGGGGTTTCTCCTGCACCATCTGTAGGCAGGGCTGATTGAAAATTCTCTGGTGTCAGTGGTTCTCTGCCAGACCCTGTGTGCGCCCGCTCAGGATACCCTTCTGTAAATGCAGTCTGACAGTGGCGTACCAAGGGTCTCTGGTGCCTGGGGGCCAACCCTACATTTGTGCCATTCCACAGCTGCCCTGCAGGGAGGGAGGGGTGAGTCTGTATCTGTAGAGAGGGGAGGTGGCAGGAGCTGGACGGTTAGGGGTGCAAATGCAGGCGTGGCTCTGCTGGCCCCCCTCCCTTGCTCTTACCCAGTGTGTGGTGCTCACGCTGAGTGCTCACTTTTCATACAGGCGAGCTTTGCAGAGCCAGCTTTGTTCTGTATTTTTGCAGGGGAGTCAATGTTAATAGAGATAGTTCATACTGGCAAATAAAAGCAGGGCAAGCACTTATTTTTTTTTATTTTTTTAAAGATGCAAAGTCACATTTGAGGAGTCAGGAAATGCTTTCCTCCTCTCTTCTCTCTTCCCTGCCGGGCAGCAGTGCCCATTCCCATTGCATACACAAATGGGCGAGAGGCAGTTTGCAGTCCCAAGCCCTGCCCCTCCTCCCTGGCTTCTTTAGGGCTGGAGGCAGCCTTTTCAGGCTGAGCCCCTGCAGCAGGAGACTTACCCAGCCCTTAGCTATCCTGCCCCCAGCTTGCAATGTTGAGGGGAAAACCCCATCACAGCCAGGTAGGTCAGGGAACTTGGAAGCCCTGGCTGCCATGACTGGGCTTGGGTACCCTACAGAAACTGTGGAAATGGCAGAGGAACTAAATGACATCTTTGTTTTGGTTTTTACCAAGAAGGTTGCTGGTGATTGGACACCTAACATAGTGAAGGGCAGTAAAAATGGGATAAGCCCAACAGCTAAAAATAGGGAAAGAACAAGTTAAAAATTACTTTGACAAGTTAGATGTCTTCAGGTCACCAAGGCCTGATGATACACACCCTAGAATACTCAAGGAGCTGACTCAGGAGATGTCTGAGCCATTAGCTATTATCTTCAAAAAGTCACAGAAAACGGTAGAGATCCCAGAGAACTGGAAAAGGGCAAATATAGTGCCCATCTATAAAAAGGGAAATAAGGACAACCCAGGGCATTACAGACCAGTCAGCTTAACTTCTGTACCAGGAAAGATAATGAAGCAAATAATTAAGGAATCAATTTGCAAACATCTAGAAGAGAATAAAGTGTTAAGTGATAGTATGCATTTGTCAAGAACAAATTGTGTCAAACCAACCTGATAGCCTTCTATGATAGAGTAACAAGCCTTGTGAATAAAGGGGAAGTGGCAAATATGGTCTATCTAGACTATAGTAAGCCTTTAATATGGTCTCGCATCACCTTCTCATTAACAAACTAGGGAAATACAACCTAGAGGGAGCGACTGTAAGATGGGTGCATAACCGGTTGGATAACAGCCCCCAGAGAGTAGTTATCAATGGTTCCCAATCTTGCTGGAAGGGCATAATGAGTGGTGTACCGCAGGGATCAGTTCTGGGTCTGGTTCTGTTCAATATTGTCATCAATGATGATAATGGCATAGAATGAACACTCATAACATTTGTGGATGATACCAAGCTGGGAGGTGTTGCAAGTGCTTTGGAGGATAGACTCACGAGTCAAAATGACAAACAAACTGTGAATTGGTCTGAGATAAATTGGATGAAATTCAATAAGGACAAATGCAAGTACTCCACTTAGGAAAAAATAGTCAGTGCCGCACATACAAAATGGGCAATGACTGCCTCGGAAGAAGTACTGCAGAAAGGGAGCTGGTATCATAGTGAACCACGTGCTAAAAATGAGTCAACAGTGTAACACTATTGCAAAAAAAGTAATAAACATCATTCTGGGATGTATTAATGGACATATTGGAAGTAAGACACGAGAAGTCATTCTTCCACGCTACTCTGTGCTGATTAGGCCTCAACTGGAGTATTGTGTCCAGTTCTGGGTGCTGCATTTGAGGAAAAATGTGGACAAATTGGAGAAAGTCCAGAGAAGAGCAACAGAAATGATTAAAGGTCTAGAATATTTGACTTACAAGGGAAGATTGACAGAACTGGGTGTGTTTAGTCTTGGAAAGAGGAGACTGAGAGGGGACATGGTAACAGTTCTCAAGCACCTAAACGGTTGTTACAAGAAGGAGGAAGAAAAATTATTTGCCAGATTGGACATTAGGAAAAAAAATTGTAACTGTAAGGAAGATTAACCACTGAAATAAGTTGCCTAAGGAGGTTGTGGAACCTCCATCATTGGAAATTTTTAAGAGCAGGTTAGACTAACACCTGCCAGGGATGGTTTAGATCAGTGGTTTTAAAACTTTTTTCTTCAGGACCCAGTTGAAAAAAATCATTTTTGCCTATGACTCAATAATTACACCGTTGAGCAATGCATTCCAGTCTTTTGGCGGCAGCAGCAGGGGGCGCCGTGACCCAGTACTGAGGGTCTGTGACCCAGTATTGGGTCCCAACCCTAAGTCTGAAAACCGCTGGTTTAGATGGTACTTGATCCTGCCGTGAGCACAGGGGACTTGACGACCGCTCATGGTCCCTTCCAGTTCTATGAGTCTGAGTCTATGTTCAACTCTAGGACACCGGAGGGAGGGTCGTAGCCCCCAGTCTTGCTCTCCCTGACTCCTTCGCGGCTGGGGAATGCTTTTCAAGCCTCAGCCTCTTCAGTGGGAAGTCTAGGGGGCAGCCCCCTCCTGCTCCCAGGGCAGAATCCAGGTGAGCCTTTGTGTCCTGCCACTATTCACACTCAGCAAAGCAGTGAGTGAGTCAGGCAGCAGCTCACCAGAGCAGGGTTTGGTGAGAGCCCGCCCAGCGCCCCTCCCAGGCCAGGTACACCACTGAAGGCTGCTAATGAGCACATCAACCACAGCACTGGAAAAGTGCCCTTGTGAGCAATCGCCAGGGATGCCTCTTGGCAGGCCAACATACCAGGGGCTGGGGTCATCTGGCCAGGTCTTGATAAAGGGGATCTGGGGCCCCAGGCTGCCCACCAACCCCCCACGGAGCCCCATTCCCCACCACCATGACCTGGGGACAGAGGCCACGGCTGGCCACAGCACTCCCGCCCCCCCCCCCCAGAATGCCCCCCCAAGCAGGGAGGGAAGCACATGGCCACTCCAGGGGCAGGAACCAGCCAGCATACAGCACAGCCCCCAGTGCAGCCCTCCAGACTCCACAGCACTGTCGGGCCGCCATGCTGGGGCCCCGTGGCTCAAGCTGGTGTGCATGTCCCCCTGGGAGCCCCTGTGCAGCCAACCGCGCTGTGGAGCCTCGAGAGCCACACCGGAGGCCGCTCTGTGCGCCAGAGGCTGCTCTATACACCAGCTGACCCCCCAGCCATGTGCCGGCTGGCCCTCCCCTCAACAGGGCAGACCAGCAGGCCTTGGGGCAGGGTGGGAACACCACAGCTAGCTGTGACCTCTGGTCCCAAGGCCCCACCCACCCCCAGCACCCCAGCCCCACTGCCAGCACTGTGCTGGCAGGCCAGGATCAGATAAGCAGGGGTTTTAGGGGCTGCAGTCCCAGGCCCCCCTTCAGCAGCAGGGGGGGGGCAAGGCTGCAGCCCCTATATCCCCTGCATTAATCTGGCCCTGCAGCTGGCAAATGGGAAAAGGCTAGATTACTTTTTCTCCCCTTAAGGCAGAATTCCCTGAGCCAGGAAAAAGAAAAAGAAAAAGAGTGAGGGAATGATTTTTCCCCTTCCCTAATTTGGCTTCCCAAGGCTGCAATAGCTTGCCGCTCTCTGGTCCCCTCTCTTGTCCCCTGCCAATTCTTCTTCTTCACGTGCACAGCTCCAGCCAACTTCAATGCTTCCTCTGCCAGCTTCCAAAAGGTGACTCATCCTACAAATAGATGTTGTTCATTCTCTGTGGAAAGGAATTGATTCAAATTCTTCCTGCACATAAAGAGTTAGAGGTGAGGCTTAGTCCCTTCTGGAAGATTGGGCTGAGATTTGCACTGTTAACCATAAAGACCCTGTGGCACCTGAATAATTGTGCACCCACTGCAGAGTGATGTCTCTGAGCATGTGCTGTTGGTAGCACTCAGAAGCCCCAGTTAAGATCAGGGTCCTGTTGTGCTCGGGCTGGGACAAATACATGTGGTGATATAATCATGTAAAGAATGTGATTTCCTATGTTCTAGGCGGGGCCTGAGACCTAACTCCAAGAGAAATGGCAGGCAGTGTGATCTAGCAGACACAGTGTGGTTCTGTGGACAGGATCAAATTTCTGTTCCTATCTCTGTCCTTGGCTTGCTGTATGTCCTTGGGCAAGTCACTTCCCCTTTCTTGGTCTCAGTTTCCCACACCTGTAAAATAGGGAAAATGCTGATACCGACCTTCTTTCTACAGCACTTTGTGTGCGTCTACACTAGTAAATTAGGTCAACTTAAGCAGGCTTAAGTCGACTTAATTTACTCTGCGTCCACACTGGAGTTTCCTTAAGTCAACTTAAGCTGCTACTTAAATTGACTTAAGGAAATTTAAAGTCGACTTAATAAAACCTGCTTTTAAGTCGACTTTAATGCTTAAGTTGACTTCTTAAGTTGACTTAAACAGTGTGGACGCCCTAAGTCGACTGAGTCGACCTAGGGCAGGGGAAAAAGGGAGCCCCTGCTCCCTTCTCCCCAGGAAGCCGCTAGCGGCTTGTCCTGGGGAGAGCCAGTCCCACGCAGGATGCTCTACCCAGGACAAGTTGCTAGCAGCTTGTCCCGGCTCCCTTCTCCCTGGGACAGCTCACATCCCAGGGAGAAGGGACCGCGGGGCTCCCTTCTGGCTGGGACCCCAGTGGTCCCAGCCAGAAGGGAGCGCGGAGCTCCTTTCTGCCCGAGACCAAGCAGTCCCAGCTAGAAGGGAGTGCAGGTTCCCTTTTTGCTGGGACCCCAGCGGTCCCGACGAGAACGGAGCCCTGCGGGTCCTTTCTGGCTGGGACCACGCTACAGCTGCTGGGGAGACCCCGGAGGTTCCCCAGCAACTGGAGCACCAAGCCGGCATTTGCCGGCGCTCTAGCTGCTGGGGAGCCCGTGCGGGGTTGGCTCTCTGACGACAAGCCCTCCTAGCCTGGGGAGCCCCCTGGACCTAACTAGTCGACTTAGAGAGTCTAGTGTAGACTCTCTAAGTCGACTTAGTAAGGCCAGATTTAAGTCAACTTAAGAGTCCTGTGTGGACTCTCTAAGTCAACTTAATCAGGTCGACTTAAAGTTGACTTAGTAAAGTTGACCTAAATTTCTCAGTGTAGACATAGCCCTAGAGACACAAGTGCCTACCTATTATCACAAAGTCTTC
>ML685803.1:12566343-12584963 GCA_007922175.1 Pelusios castaneus
GGGGGCAGCCCAGCAGCGCTCTCCGCAGCAGAGGCGGCAGCAGCATCGTAGCCTCCTCCCGCGCGCGACACAAGACCCTATGAGCAGAGAAGAGCAGCGTGCGCGCGGACCTGGCCTCCCTAGAGCCGGGCTGCACCATCCTGGGGATGGGGGAAACCGGGCTGCATCTCCTGGGATGGGATCCTATCCTCTGGGCTCCAGCTAGTGCATCCAGCAGCCGGCGGTTGGGGATTAATAAACTAAGCCCCTTCTTCTCCCGCAGCGCCCGTTCTCCCGTCCCAGGGATGGGTATTTAGCCACTAATCTCTTCTCCTCCCCCTCCAGTACATGGTGCAGTCCGACCCTTCCTGGGGCGGGGTTGTCTCAGCCAATCTTAACTCTGGAGGCTGCTGACCTATCAGCTGCTGTTTCATGTTCCAACCCTATTTGGTGAGGGCCCTGTTGGAAAAGTTTTTTAAGGACTCAGAGTCCTGTGGCATTCTTAAAGACTTTGGGTGGGTCTACACTTACAAATTTAGTCGATTTAAGGAGGCTTAAATTGACTTAAAATATTCCACTTCTATGCTGGGTTTTCCTTACATCAACTTAAAATACTCCTTAAGTCAAATAAGGAAAAGTTAGTTCAAATTAATAACATCCAGTTTTAATTCAAACTAGCACTTAAGTCAACTTTATTAAATCAATTTAAGCCAGTGGAGATAGGGATTAGCGCCTTGGTGGAGCTTATTTCATTGACTTAAAACATTAAGTCGACTTAGAAAGGTCGACCTAACTTTTCAAGTGTAGACGTAGCCTAACAGATTTATTTATCGCATGAGGTTTCATGGGAAACTATCCCATGTCATCAAGTGCTTTGAAGATGGAAAAAGCATCTGAAGAAGTGGGATTTTCTCCTATGAAATCTCATGTGATAAATAAATAATAAATCTGTTAGTCTTTAAAAGTGTCACAGGACTCTGGTTGTTTTTCTGCCATAGACTTACATGGCTACCCCTCTGGAATTTATAGTCACTCAGATGGGGGTGTTCAGTGCTCTCAACTTCATAATGTACCAGCCCTACTCCTGGGAGGTCCCCATTCTGAGGGGACAAGAATTAGAGAATAAAACATAAAATATGTATCAAAATTATCAATATTCACCAGAACTAGAATCTGACCCTCGTGGCCATGTGGACACAATCTGGACACACCAGGGTTCACATGAGTTACCTGGGCACAGCAATTGGCTCTTATTTATATGGAAACGGAATCCCCTATCTGGGGAATATGAGCAGGAGTGTGGTGTCCTGGGCCAAATGCCTAGTGTCCCTGTCAGGCTATGGAAACAAATCCACAGACACCTAAGGAGTTTTACTGGTGCCGGTGCACTCACTGCAGCCCCCAAAGCCCCTCAGAAGTCTGTGGCAGTTGCAGGGGGATACCCCATCCTGCTGCTCTAAATACACAGGCATTCACTAGAACAGACTAAGTGAGATGTGGCTCATTGGGTTTCAGGGTGGGCAGTGAAACAAAAAATACACAGCAGGAAAGCCTCTTTGGCTCTGTCTACACTTGCAAGTTAGGTGGACTTAAGGAGGCTTAAGTCGACCTACCTTAGTCCCCGTCCACACCAAGCTTTCATTAAGTCAACTTATGAAATTCCTTAAGTCAACTTAATGAAAGCTTAAGTCAACTTAATAAGAACCGCTGGGTAGGTCGACCTAACCCTTCTTTAGTTTGACCGAGGCACAGTGTGGACACTTAAGTCCCCTTTGTTAAGTTGACTTAAGGGCAGTTAGGTCGACTTCAAGTGGACTAAGTCCACATCCATGGACACCACTAAGTCGACTTAAAGTCAACCTTATTAAATCGACTTAACAAAGTCGACCTAATTTTTTCTAGTGTAGACATAGCCTTTGAGATCCACTCACTAACCTTCCTGAAATCTGTAAAGACAGCACTTAAGCCACACTTAAAAAAACAGGTGCAATAATTTTCAAAAGCAATTAATGTTTTTGGGCCCTATCTTGAGATAACTCAAAGGGGCCTGGTTTTCAAAAAGTGCTGAGCCCTCACGAAGGGACTTTGACAGGTTGCCAGCCAGGCAAGCAGACTCACTAGCCATTTGGGAAAATGTTGGCCTCCGAGTCTAGCAAGCCCATTTAACACTGTACATCATTAGTTCCTGTGTACGTTCAAAAGGGAGACAAGACCTGTCTAAAGTTTAGAGAGCAGCTCTCATCAAGCCTCACCACAAAGAATGAGGAAAAAAAAATCTCTTCCTCCGATAGAGTAATGTTGACAAGCCACTGCTCTTCTCTCCCTCAAACAAAAGGGCAGCAACCAGCTTTTTTTGGCTCTATCAAACAAGGAGTACTGTGGCACTTTTAAAGACTAACAAATTTATTTAAAGCATAAACTTTCATGGATATAATCCCACTTCATCAGATGCATGAAATGGAAACTTCAGTATGTTACATTCAGAGAAGGCTGAGCCACAAGATTGATTTGCTAAAACAGACTAAAAAACCCTAACAAGTTGTTTTGATTCAAACAGTGGCTATGTGGCCTTTAAAGAACAATAGATGAGAAGATGTTAATGTTAAAAGAGGGCAAATTACCTTATAAAGAGCTTTACCTAATTCATCAATGTAAGTAATATTGCAGCATAAAGATGGACTTTTGATCCAATGTAGAAATTTTGTCCAAGAGCAGGCCCGGTTAGTTACATTCGATGGCTGTACATACACCTGCACGATCCACATCATATCAGTGTTAAGAATCTTGCCCACCCGTTTAGATATTTCTGGTGTCCTGTAGAAACCTGAGGATGTGCTTCTGAAAACTGAAGTTAATACTCTTGCTTCCAGTAGGAAGCAACAGCAGAATCACCAGGAGGAATTTAATATTCCAAAATTATGGCTTTTTTGTTGCTTAACTCATTAGTGGGATTTTTGTTTAGTTCATAAGCTATTTAAAATTCAGAGGCTATTTGCCAGAACAGTAGAAGATGCAAGGTAGTTCCAACACTGAACCAATGTTCTTTCGTAAGCTTGGTGTAGAAGGGAAAAACTTTTACAAGAGAGAAAGGTTTATAGACAATTGTGTGCAGTCATGTTCCTTCCTCTGCTGCTATTCAGATTTTAATAAAATTTCTCATTCATAGCACAGCGGCTGCCATGGGCCTGCACTGCACCAAACCTACATTTATATTGGTCTGATGGAAAGCGTTATTATTCATTTCAAGACAAAGGCGTTCATTCTAAATGAAAAGACTAATGCATGGAGTGGGCATCAGGGCTCCTGCATTCAAATCCTAGTTTTGCTACTGTTTGGGAACATTTGTCCAGGTCACACAATCCCTGCTGCAGTTCCCCTATGGGTGAAATTGATATGATCACCACAGGACTGTTGGGAAAATTAATGGCTGTAAAGAGCTTAGAAAGCCTTGAAGTGCTATAAAGTGCAAAACATTAAGGGTTTTATAAGGAATCCATCACCTTCAGAGAATGTAACTGTTAAGCAAAAATTTCATAGCATTGTTTTGCTAACACACACAACTGAATGATTGCCTTCTGTGATGAGATGACTGGAGTTGTGGATGCGGGAAAAGCTGTTGACATGATATACCTAGACATTAGCAAGGCTTTTGATATGGTTTCCCACAACATTCTCATCGGCAAGTTGAGGAAGTATGGATCGGACGAGTGGACCATAAGGTGGATAGAAAACTGGCTAGATCAACGGGCTCAGCGGGTAGGAATCAATGGCTCGATGTCTAGTTGGCAACCAGTAACAAGTGGAGTGCCCCAGGGGTCAGTCCTGGGGCCAGTTCTGTTCAACATCTTCATTAATGATGTGGATGATGGGATAGATTGCGTGCTTAGTAAATTCACAGATTACACCAAGCTGGGGGGAATGGCAGACATGCTGGAGCGCAGGGACAGGATTCAGGGAGACTTGGACAAATTGGAACACTGGGCCGAAAGAAATCTCATGAGGGTCAACAAAGACAAGTGCAAAGTCCTGCACTTAGTACGGAAAAATCCCATGGACTGCTACAGGCTGGGGACCGATCGGCTAAGTAGCAGCACTGTAGAAGAGGACCTGGGGGCTATGGTGGACGGGAAGCTGTATATGAGCCAACAGTGTGCTGTTGTTGCCAAAAAGGCCAATGGCATATTGGGCTGCATCAGTAGGAGTGTTGCCAGCAGATCGAGGGATGTGATTATTCCCCTCTATTCAGCACTGGTCAGGCCGCATCTGGAATACTGTGTCCAGTTTTGGGCTCCCCCCTACAGAAAGGATGTGGACAAATGAGAAAGAATGCAGTCGAGGGCAACGAAAATGGTTAGGGTGCTGGAGCACATGACTTACGAGGAGAGACTGAAGGAATTAGGCTTATTTAGTCTGCAGAAGAGAGCACTGAGAGGGGATTTGATAGCAACCTTCAACTACTTGAACGGGTGCTCCAAAGAAGAGGGAGCTAGGCTGTTCTCAGTAGTAACAGAGGACAGAACAAGGAGCAATGGTTTCAAGTTGCAGGTGGGGAGGTTGAGGGTGGATATTAAGAAAAGCTCTCTCACTAGGAGGGTGGTGAATCAGTGGAATGGGTTGTCTAGGGAGGTGGTGGAATCTCCGTCTTTGGAGATATTTAAGGTCCGGTTAGAAAAAACCCTGGCTGGGATGATTTAGTGGGAGTGGTCCTGCTTTTAGCAGGGGGTTGGACTAGATGACCTCATGAGGTCCCTTCCAGCCTTAAGATTCTACGATTTTATGAATGGTAAATGAACTTGAGTTTAGGTATGGGATATCTGAACAGTTTAGCTCAGTCTGAGTGCCCTATTTGCTGTGTACCTTTGGATTTGATCTGTGAACATGGATTAGCATTTAGTCTTACCTATATAAGATGCTGCCAGCTAATGATCTATTATTGTCTATTAGGCTTTTCAAGTTAGTAAATGTGTCTAGATTTTAGAAAATTAGGTAAGGGATCACCAATGACACTGACGGGCCCTTTCCTTTGATGGTTGGGTTGCTGGATGAGTGATTCAGGTGTTATGCAAGAACAGTGTTAAGAGACAAGAAGGATACACACAAACAGATAACCAAGAAGTTTGGCATTTATTTTAAGGGTTTTTCCTTGTAACCAGACAATTACCATAACCCGTTTTCATCAACGAGCTTCAGAACATCACCTTTTCACAGAGAAGCCCATTTGGTACATGACTTGGAAATCAACATTCATAGTTAGAATTTGTATAAATCAAGAGATGAAGGATGAACCAATATCACAATGCTTCGCGAAGGAACAGTGCCACGCATAGGATGGCTGTGTACAAGAGAGGCGGATGGGCAATTGGACTTTTGCCCTTTCAAGACAGAAGAAAGAAAAAATTAAGTATAGAGGCAGCTAGAGGTCACATCTAAAAATCACTAGTTTTTGGCACTAATAGTGAATTGTGAGTTCCAGGGGATTTTCTCAAGAGTTCAAACATTTCAGGTTCTTGCTGTGCATGTTTCTAGTGCTCCTTCCAAGATGAATAACTCAAAAATCTTAGGCAGTCTATAAACCACGGCCATTAAGTGCTTGTAACAATTGACCTGCTTTTAAACTTAAGGACAGACTCCAAACAGAGGGGCTATCCATTTAAATCTGAACCCAGGGCAAGAAACCATAGCCCTTCTGGAGGAAGCTTAGAAATTGGTTCATCCTTGGATCTTTCCCTACCAGAGAACAAAGAGCATTATCACTTGTCAATTTTCCCTTTAAAATAAGCTAATATACAGAATATAAAGCACAATATTTACAACAATGCAGTAAACAGTTTCATTTCCACATTGAACAGTAGTCTGTTTTAATGCGTATTTTAAAAAAAAAAAAAAAAAAAAAAAAAAAGCTCTTATGACCCCCCCAAAACAGACACAAAATGACTTGGCATAGAAAGGAATTAATATCTCCCATTTAAACATTTAAAAAAACCAACCCAACATTTTTGGCAAAATTTAGCTAAATTTTTTTTAGTCCTAGGGACAGAGGACTTCTTCATCTTTCAGTGAAACCATGTTCTAATGGAGTGTGGCTCAGTTCCCAAGCTTTTAACCATCTTAAAACCTTTCTTGAACAGGATTTAAGATTAAGTCTTTGCATGGGTTGTCAGCAGGCAGCCAACAAACTAAATGTGGCCCAAATATGCAGCACAGTGGTACATGTATGTTCCACTATGGGAATGATTTGGACTGTTAATTAAAAAACCTTTAGTTAAGTGCTGCGTTGAAGCCAGAAGTGTAACTATTTCTTAAGTAGGTAGCCGTGTTAGTCTTGGTCAGCCTCTCAAAATCTCTGCTTATTCAAAAGAATGAGCTTTTTCAAAAGGCTGCTTTAAATACACAAAGGCTCAATACCCAAAGTTGCACACATATGCATGTGAAGACATTTTAGAAAGGAAATTTTAGATCAAGTAAGGAGCTAAGTTCAAAGCTTGGCAGGCAACTCGTTCAAGTTCACTTTTTAAAATGGTATTTAGTATAAGCTTACATGTGTATCTGCTTGAGGATTCAGGATCTGTGTATTGTCTATTAGTACCCCTGATATAAAGACGTATCAGGGTAAAGTGTTTATTTTGTAAAAAATAAGATTTGACTAAACTTAAGGGCAACAAATATTTCAGTGATTTTAATATAATTCTATGGGGGAGGGGGTGCTTTTAAAAAACCATTCCTTTGCTAGGGCTGCAACCCAAGCCTTGCACCTTTGTGCTAGCACACTTGGCCCTTGAAATGAAGGTCTAGAAACAAAATGTGGGGAAAAAAACAACTGATTTGAAACCTTGGTATTTAAAAACCTAGTCAGCATTATTATCCAAGCAGTTTAAAATATAATAGAACAGCTTAGGTAAAAGACATTTTTAACAAGTTTCCCACTGCTCTAAGCATTAATAGCATGAAGAGTTTAGCCTTTCAAACATTATGCTACTCAAAAATGTAGCACACAAAATGAAGCACAGTCAGAAGCTCTTCAGCATTAAGATGATCTTCATTATATGGTCCAGGTACAAGCATCCTTTCATCAATAATGTCTTCCCCAAGTGTGATACTAAGGAAAATGTAAGCAAATATCTGCTTCATTTCAACAGGTTTACTGGTGTTTCTGGTATGGCTGTAGGTACTCTGTGCCTCCAATGCCATCACTCTGCCAAGTCTAAGGTGACCAGATAGCAAGTGTGAAAAAAGTCAGGACAGGGGTGGGTCGGTAACAGGTGCCTGTATAAGAAAGAGTCCTGAATATTGAGACTGTCCCTATAAAATTGGGACATCTGGTCACCCTATCCAAGTCTAGACTGACAATAGGGACTTTCATTTATGATAGCAAGTATATTGTGCTAATATTTCCCTTACCACAGAGAAACTACATTAGTTCTACAAAACTTTCTTACATACAGGAAAATTCTGATCTCCAACAGGTAAAATTGCCACAGAGATACTCACCACTTATAGTGGTGTAAGGAAATTAAGAATCAACCCCCCCCCCCCAAGTTTAAATTGCAGTCCTAGTTACATTCTTGTGTTTGGGGGTAAAATACAAATCTTATTCTACATCAATTTTTAGAAAATTAAGTAATAGATCTGAAATCTCATTTGTGGTTAGCGGAATAGATGTCAGTCCATGGAATCAGTGAAGATGGGGGAAAACAATTCTGTAATTAAAGTAATGCTGGCAAAAATGTTTTTCTTGCTATGAGGAAGAGACAACAGGAGTGTTTTACAGCCAGACACACCTGCTACATTTGTTTCTCATACGGTTATTGAAAGTGTTGAGAATTTGGAGTCCCATTAAAGTCAATAATACTTTACAAGGGAAGACTTGTATTTAATAACTGACTTCTGTTTGCGCTTTAAAAAAATCTAATAAAAACAGAATATACTGTGTTATTTATAAATAAGTTACACATTTATAGTTACTTGCATTTATCTTCTTTCCAACCCTTACTTAAAAAAAAAGTTAATCCCTTTTTTTCTTGCCTTACCCAATGTGATATTTATTAAATCATTGCAAATGTTTGTACCACATGATTCTTTGGACTTTCTAAGGAACATGCATCCACAAAAGCAACTGAGATTTATTCACTGAAAATTTGTTTTTATACAAACCCATTTTAGGAATTTTATCTACGTTATTACACTGCTAACAAGCAAAAAAGTTTGCTTTCTTGAAATCCTCTTAAAAACATAAGGGGAAAAAAACAAATGAGGATTTTCTGATTATAAATCTAAAAAAGTGTCAATATGACACTGCATTAAGAATAGAAAATAAAAATAAAGTATTTACAGCTTTACAAAGGAAAATAAGAGGTCATCAAAATGATTTCCAGCATTTTCACCATTTTTTCTGGCAAGCTTTTGATCTGGTCACTCCAGATGTGTTAAATACAGACAAAACAGAACCACTCTTGGCTAAGTCAGCAGCAGCAGCAGCATTTCAAACAAAACAAAAAACCTCAAGGGAAACTGCCATGGGATCGATCCAATAACTACCAAGGGGCTGACCCTGCTAACTACCAAGTCGCTGCCTTGACTAAATTATAACCCAAACCCAAGTATAAAGACTTTTTAAATGGATTACATGTATTATACAAAAAACAGACCTCATACACATTTCATCATCATACACATTATTTCTTATTCTTTACTATACAGGTATCCTCATCTCCTACACTTGCAATCAATGCAACCTCATTACAGATGCTCCTCGTACTTATGGCTCTGAGATGAACTGCAAGTTACTGATTACTTGTATTAACAGTTAATTTTTGCTTCCTCACTCAATTCACTCTACTAAACCCAGGATACTCTCTTCTCTTTCCCTGCCTCAACATGCCAACCATTAAAAGGTAAAAAACACGGAACCAACTTCCTCAAAGAACATGGTGTTTTACAAAGAAAGCAGCAGCAGCTAAGTAGGACAGCTGTTTGAACTGCTCAACTTCTCTGCTACAAGTAAGGGGTTTGTAATCTGAGGACAGCTGATTGGTAGCCCCCAGGAAGGCTGCGTCATGACAGAACTATTATGAACAAACATATCCACCTAAGTCACTAGAGTACTACAAACATTCAGCTTTGGCAGATGGTCTCTCAACCTTTTGAGAAACCGAATATATTTAGCAGCTGAGGTTCAAAGAGGCTTGATAATCTTAAAAATACTTTAACTGAGAACACGGAATCCCATTCCCTTAACAAAAGGGCACACCTGACAAGTATTTTTCCATCCACCCCTCAAACCTCACTCCTAGTGAACATAATTTACTGCTTTGGCTAGATAAAAGATGCTAGGAGTGAGCACTTTGGAGTGCAGGTTTCTTTAAAAAAAAAAAAAAAAAGAAAAAAAAAATCTAAGCATAAAATTACACATGTAATGAAACATTTTTAAAAGGCCATGGAGGTACAGTACAACGAATAAAAGAGTTCCTAACGAGAGAGATTACAGACACAAGTGCCTTGAATGTTTCAAACAGCAAGAAAAGTAAATTCATAGTGTGTCTTTCCATTACCATTCTTTTCATGGACGGGAGTACTTTAAACTCACACTGTGGATCCAGAATGGTCCCATCACAATTGTTATCCCCACCTGGAAAAGTATGGGGACACCATTCATTTCACATGGTTCAAATGGCCCACAAAATTCAGTCTGGGTATAAGCAGTCAGCTACAGGAGACTCAACAGGAATAGTGATGAAAGGTACAGGCAGTAACGCATGGAAACAAAGTGAATAAGATGGTACTGTACACAGAGTTCCTCTGCAAGCAAGGATGTATCAGGATTACACTGTCCTAGGGTTAAGCAATTTATGCAAGATTCCAAGAGGCATTTTCTGCCTAATACAGACACTACTTTACTGAGGCTTGTGCTCTGTTGCGGAAAAAGCAGCACTCTGCCGTGTACTGGATTTTGTTTGGTCACAATAACATCCCCCTGATTTTATTTCAGGCTGAATAACAATACTACTTAACACTGAGAGGATGCTAAACCTGACATCTCTGTCCACTCTATATGAAATAGTAAGAGAAGGAAGCTGATCCCACCCCTAGCACAAGGAAAGTTTCATAAAAGGGGGGAGGGATCATAATTTGAAATTTATTCCATAAGTCTTAAAATGGTTAGTACTTACAGAGTTACTTTAGGAATTATTAATTATGTCTTCAACAGTGGCCTGCAAAACCATCTGATACGGTCTTCGGCTTGCTTACAGCCAGAGTCTTCCATTCTTATTTTCTCTTTGCTGAGATATGACAATTCCTAATTACAACCACAAACAGCCCAACTCATTCCACTAGCTCCCTGAATAGAAATTAGACTTTTGATGAGGCTTTCTCTGGTTTAAAATCCAGAGGAACAGATACATAAGGCCTAGGTCTATTGCTTTCTCACAGAGAAAACACATGGCTGTTATTCCCCAATTCCAGAACAGCAGTAGTTTGGGATTCCTTTTACTGTGCCCTAAAAAGGATTACAGTATTCTCAGATTTTCAGTTTTTCCAAAGAGCAGTGGTCTGGAACTATAATAAAGTCATGTCTCAAACCAACATCTGTAGCATCGTGTGTCAGTACCCTGATGCTTCAACCACACTGCTCATGAAACTGCATTTTATGCTGCTTATCTCCCAGACAATCAAGTAAGACCTGCAACAATTATGGTTTAAAAGAAACCCTGGAAAAAAAATTCAGGTACTGAAAGGCTGATCCCCCTCCTAATCCCATCGCAGGAAACAAAGGCAGATATTCCTCCACAAAGGAAGCTCTCCAGGTAACTAATACGTGCAGATGTGATTTTTTAGCTTTCCCTTCCAACAAGAGATAACTGTAGCCTAGCAGGGACCAAACATTCCATATAAATAAGGCAAGCTTTTTTTTTTTTTTTTTTGCATAGTAGGTTAACAGTGATATTCCCACCCCGGTGTACCCTGTCCATCTGCTTTGCCACCGAGCTGAGAACTGCTTCTTGGGATTCTAGACTCAAGCAAAAAGCTTGTGCAGACTCCAGAGGGTCTCCATCAACAGAGATGGCATAAAAGAGATCCCTTTAGATACCTTACAACTGCAGGAGCTTAGAGTCTGCCTCTAACCCACTGCTCTTTTTAAATGGGGCTAACACTACGTTTGGAGGTGTTCATTTTTTTGCCAGACACCTGTGGTCTTCCTACTATAATTGTTGTGTTCCCTGCTCATGTTACCACAATGTTCATTTTGCCAATCAGTTCAGCACTTCAGTAAGCCATAAGTCTATAGGAACACCCACAACTTTTGCAGCACCAATCTCTGCTGCTGCCAGGTTTTTTTTCAATTTTTTATTTTATTTATAAAAACCACCTGCTATTAATATTTCACTAGAGCACAACATGGCTCAGCTTGGGGCAAAGGCACAATTAAAACACCATATTTTCTTACAGAATTCTGCACCTGTAATTTGTATAACAGTAGAAATGTACAGCACCAATCCTTGGGTGGGGTGGGGATGCGTAACGGAATGAGTCCTCAGCAACACTGTGCAAGGGTTTATTAGTCTTTGTTCGGTCAGTATTCTATTTTTTTTTTTTCCACTTTTTTTTTTCCTGTATTTTTCCTTTCACTGGAATGCTCTGATCACTTATCAGCTGACCATAGGCTCCACGTCTGCCTCTCTGTCAAACTCATCTTGAATCTCGTCTGTGTTTCCTGAGTCACTGCTGGCTACAGAGCTAGGAGATGGAGAATTTCTGCAGAAAAATGTAGAGAAAAGTTTAAACACAAAATTATACTGTAAAACAGTTTTCTTACTGTTCATTTTAAGGGGAAAAAGGGGAGAGGGGTTCTTCCCATCCTCAAGTAAGTTAAAACATAGGCAATAGCTGGTTGTACATTTTCTAATGCGTATTAACAGTGATATCTAGCACTTTTTATCCACAGAATCTCAATATTGGACAAATACGAGTATCAATAGCTGCATTTACTGCTGGGGATGTGGAAGCTGAGCGCGCAAATGATATACAAATCTTCCAACACAACAGTGAGCTTCAAGCCCTTTTAGAAAGTGCGGAATAGCTCCTTCCCAAACTGAAAAAGCAACAATTGCAAATATTTTATCTAACTGCTTTTTAATGCACTTCTTCTGTAATGTGTTTGCAGGAGGAGTTGCTAGAGAACATCCTATTTACCTGTCAGCTGTTCCTTTGATAAGTCTACGACAGGTTTCCATCTGCACATCCAGACCCCTTTTCATGCTACACATTTCCATGTACTCGTGGAGGTGGCGATTCATGTCACTCTTGGCTGTGGCTAGCTCCAGCTGTCCAAAACAAGAGACAGTGGTCAGCATATAACAAGGAAACTTGCTAAATCCCTCATCCTGTCCAGTTTTATGGGTTGCTGGCATACTGAATGTCATGCAAGCACTCCAGTAACCTATTGCATACAAATTCATGAGGTCCACAGGGCATCCTTACCTTCCATCTTATCTGAAGTTACCATATTTGTCATCTTGTGCCTTTTAGTTTTGGTGCTTTCAACAGCTGTTGGCTACTAATTGTTTGCATCCTGTTTATCAACGTGCACTGATTCCTTAAACCTGCAAACTGCCTGTGAGATGCTATTTATATTTTATGACTCGCAGTTGGAGCATAAAGATCTCAAGGTGCTATACTAGTAGAGATTGATGTTCTCTGAAATCATTCCTTAGCAACCAGAGGGATTTCCCAGAGACAATGTTGCAGAAACCTGGCAAAATGTGAATGCACTTTTATTTATTTTTATCTGGGCCATCCTTTACCCACTAGTTACAGAGTTACTTTCACTCAAAAGACTAGGCTCAAGTAGGATATTGCATTATTAAGAGGGACATGCTATACTGGATATAATGTTGAGGGCCAAATTCTGCAGTTACAATCCATCTTCATTGGTGTGCAATGGAGCACACAATTTGTCCTGGAGTACACAGTACTGAAGTTTAGAAGAGATATGTAAGCTGATGAATAAATCGTTATGCCGGGTATTTTCTCACCTCGATCTGTCCTATTGTGTCCTGATATTCTTTGTCTCTTGTTTTGAAGAAAGATTCTGTTTCATGGATCAAGTTTCCGAGATTTTCCTCCTGCTACAGAAGAACATGATCGGCGATTAATGAGAGCAGATTAAAACAGTTTATGGAATAGTTGATTTAGGTCCCAGTCACATAGCCTTTTAACTATACAACTAGCTCTCTACCCCACTATGGCATCAGGATTGGCCTCAGAAGGTCAGATTTTTTATAGGCATTTAAGGCACTAGTACGATTTTCAAACACACCTATGCATCTAAAACTCATAGATTTCAATGAGTGTTAGGTGCTTAGATGTTTTTGAAAATCCCACTAGGCATCTAAATAACTGAATATCTGGCCTTATTGCCCACTAGAGTGAAGATGCCCAGATGATCATCTATTTTATTGCAATCAGAGATTTTGCTACACATACTAATGAAAACAGTTTGTTCCACCTTCTCCCTGTGAGTTTTCCTTTATTTCTCACTTTTCCCCTACAAACCATGCCTCATATCCCACTTTCTTTCCTCAGCAAAATATGTGTATGCAGAAACTGTGGCACCTGAAATAGCAGTCCTACTAAGATTTCTAAACACAAAGCTACAAGCAAATTACTTAAAGCCTGTGCATGCCTACCACCTGAACACCAAGCAAAGAGGATCTTACTATTATGGATTGTGATAGGTTAAGTGAGGCATTCAGTGGTAGATTCTGAAGAGATTATGGTTTCAAATAAACTTGTTAGTCTTTAAAAGTGCTACAGGATTCCTTGTTGGTTTTAAATAATTTTTCTCACGTGTTACTTTGTTAGTTAACAAGGGATTCTGCTGGGTTGTGATTACATTAATCACCCCACCCCATTTATAGAGTCTTTGTGATTTGGGCACTCTAAAGAGAGGGGAGACAGCCACTGCACCAAGGAACTTGCACTGAACAGACATTAGTACTGTAGTCAGTACCAGATGAAACTAACCATGAGATACTGGAAATATTTTGGTAGATTACTGGAAGGCTTCATGGAAGCCATGTGAGGCTTTTTAAAAAAGAAATGTTTGAGAGGAGGTAGTTTGATTCATACATGGAGCCTTCCTCAGTTCATGAAAGGAGTAGCACAAAAAGAAGATTATTATGCATTATTGTATTTCCATAGCTCCTACAAACCGTAAGTCATGAACTAGGACCCCATTGTGTTAGTTGTCAAACAAAGAAGGTTTAATAGATTTTAAGAATCTAAATTGTCTCTTCTGGCACCTAATCTGACAATCTGCATAACACAGGCCACTGAATCTCACCCAGTACATTTCTGTACCAAGCCTATAACGTCTGTTTGAGCTATGGGTTTGGTTTTTTTGGAAGACAGCTAGTCTTTATTTAAAGACATTAAATCACATTGAGCTTTATAAATTTCTCACAAAAAGAGCACATTTTCAGACCTTGAACCATTTTTTAGCTTTTTCATAACCTTTCCAGTTTTTAAACATTCTTTTTGAGGTGTTGACACAAGAAACAGACACCAGAGTCCAGCAGTGATTTCACTAAGTATTAATACATATTGTTCAAATGAGTCCACTTCACAGACCACTATAGGACACTCCAGAAACAATCCCATTGGATAAAAATTACCTATTTACAATTATTTTGAGACCCATCTGTTAACCAATTTTTAATCCATTTAATATGAGTAACACTGATTTTTTAAAAAGCACTATACAAAAAAAATCAATGTAAAAAAGGGGCTAAATGAAATGGCCTAAGTATACCTCACAATTAACTTGATAAAGATTGACAAAACCTATTTTCCATAAAACTATGATGATTGCATTAATTATGCTACCATTCTTTAACTATTGCATCCATCTCAGCCTTTCCATGAGTTTGCCTGGGATCGATTTTGGGCTAGCTGGCCTTTGATCTACCAGCGTCATCCCATTTACTTTTTTTCATGCTAAAAAGAGGGAGCTCATAAATGAAAGCGACTCTGGTGTTGAAGAACTCTGCTGAAGATGACTCAGAAATGTAAAGCACTATGATGTTAAAGGCTGGGCACATACTCAAAACAGTCGGTCTTTATTCAAAATCTCCATCTACAAGGCAAATCTACCCTTTTCCTTGTGTAATTTTTATTCAGAAGGATTTAAGCCTCTTAAAACCTTCAGAGTTACAGCACAGAAGGTCTGAGTTCTGCAATACGCCACTGATAACTGAGCTTATATGTGCACACAAGGCTATATGCAAATAATCTGTCACTAATTCTAGCGCACGGCTATGTTACTTTATCATTCTGGCACTCTTCCTGCTCACCAGAAGACATATACCTAAATATGCTGTATTCTGCAGTCTTAGCACTTTTATGTAATCTCTGCAGTTTCAGCATGTGCATATGATACACAAATGGGAAGATGTAAATTAACAGACTCCTGGCAGTTGACACAAGACAATATTCAGGAGACAGCTGCCTCAGCATCTTTATATTCTAGTGGTGGTGGTAGGAGAAGGCATGATTCCTACTCACCCAGAGCAGTCATGCTCCTCAGTAATGGAGTAACAGTGTACACAACAGTAGGGTCCCTTTGTTTAAATCTTATCTGCCCTGGCCTTTCTCAAACACTCCATTTTCTAAAAGAGGATGCTTGTAGCAATCAGATTTCTATCAAACAGACTGGAAAGCAGTTTAACAACAACAAATTCCAAGAGATTCTTGCCAACTGCCCTTATCAAAAGGGCAGATGGACACATAGGGTCTATTGCTTTAGAAGATCCCAGAGACCTTATGCTGACCAGTAATACTAGCTTTTCTGCTTTATCTGGACCACATATAAAAATAACTGGATGGCCAACGTCTTCAAGCTCAGCATGTCTCTAGCATGTGGATAGTATTCTACAGACAGAATATCTAAATATAAATTATTTCCACAGCATCAAAGGTATGGCACTTTACACAGAAAGTGAGATGCTGGCCCCTAAATTGAGGAGCTTATCACCAAAGGAGGCTAAATGGCTGCATCTACACTGGTAAATTAGGTCGACTTAAGCTTGCTTAAGTCGACTTAATTTACCCTGCGTCTACACTATAGTTTGCTTAAGTCGACGTAATGAAAATTAAGTCGACTTTATTAAACCACCTTTCTACTCGACCTAAGGCTTAATTCGACTAGTCAGTGTAGACATGGGGTAGCCCTAAGTCGATTTAGGGCTACTCCAGGACTACACCAATGCCCTCCCTGCCGGGGGGGCACAGGGGGAGCCTGGCATGCCCCCCAAAGGGCAGGCCAGAGCCCTGTGTGACGCTGTCTGGATTTAGGGAAGCATTTATGATATTATTTTCTATCCATATATCCTAAATGCTATAATCCATAGGAGCTCTGTCATGTTTGGTATCAATAGAAAGGTAGTAATTTGCTGGGAATGATTATATAGTTTATGTCTAGGAATTGTATTTGGATTAGAAGTTAGTTTAGTTAGGAATTTGGTGTTATATCTATACTTTAACTTGTGTGATTTTATGGAAATGTCAGAGAGACGACTGTGTAAAACCATTGTGTCCTTAATGTTAAGGAATGTGCCAGCTACAGTGGGCCCAGGGAGTATCCTGATGAGCCATTAAGAATACAATGGTTGTATTCCTTATGTCCTTAATGGCTCATCAGGATACTCCCTAGGCCCATATCACCTGGCACATTCCTTAACATTAAGGACACAATGGTTTTACACAGACGTCTCTCTCAGACATTTCCATAAACTCACACAAGTTAAAGTACAGATATAACACCAAATTACTAACTAAACTAACTTCTAATCCAAATACAATTCCTAGACATAAACTATAATCATTCCCAGCAAATTACTACCTTTCTATTGATACCAAACATGACATAGCTCCTATGGATTATAGCATTAAGGATATATGGATAGAAAATAATATCATAAATGCTTCCCTAAATCCAGACAGCATCACACCCTGCCCACATGCCCTGCCAGGGTCCCTGTCCCCTTTTGCACACAAGGAGTTCCCCCCCACCGCCACCGTGGACCTGCCCAAGGTCTCCCTAGCCCCTAGAAGTCGACCTAGGCGTCCAGTGTGGACGCTCTAGGTCGACTTTGTAAGTCCCCCTTTAAGTCGACTTAATATTAAGTGTAGACTCACTAAGTCGACTTAAAGTCGACTTAAAAGTGCAAGTGTAGACATAGCCAATGATTGCAAGGGCTAATGAGCAAATGTGTACATGGAAAGGGTGAGTTAAAGCAATAAATCATAATAGTTTTTGTCCCTCAACTAATGCATCTTGTTATTTCCTTTTGCCTTGGTGTTTTATTTTTAATGTTATATTTAAGTTTTATGGGAGCAAACAGACAAGATTGAGGGAGGGTAGATTTGTATCAGAAAGCAAGCCAAATGGAGCAATTATTAGAGGACCTGAATAAAAGCATGTTTTCATGGCAAACTGGACCACCAGCTAAGGATCCAAAGACAGAGTGGCTAAATATGATAAGTTGCAGAGTGCCACCCCCTGACAGAAATAAAAAGGAAACAAGTGACAAACAGAACAATTTAACTCACTTCCCCTTGGAGATCAATCGAAGGATTGCAGTTTGTGAAGTCTTCCCAAAGAAGCAAGGTGTCCTCATTCTCCTCCCATGTTAAACTGTCAGAGTCATCATCAAAATCAAATGTCTCACGCCTGTTAAAAAAGCAGTAAAAAAATAGGTGGAAACTATTTCAAACTGTGTCTTTTCACAGACCTAGGAAATACCTCAAAAAGAACAGCCCTAAAATGCTACATTAAAACTACAGGAGGAAAGGAAGAGAAAGAACTGTAACAGCTGAAAAAATCTAACGGCCATTAAAACAGATTCTGCTGCTCTGGCTGCAAGGTTCTGACATCTGGGCTTTTTCCCCACTGTGCAGCAGAATACTAGAATCTTGTCAACATTAATTCTACTTTAAGCAGCCAATTCCAGTTTTGGCCTCCAGATGCTGCTGTAAGTTTACTATCTCAGCACTGAACTGTTGCTAAACCACAAGAATGTTTTAAACTATTCTCTGTTACGCAGGAAGAATCAACTTTGACTCAAAATATAGTTTTAAAAGTTCCAAAAAGCAACAGCCAATACAGCAGTTCCCATGGCGTTGGGGTTTTTTTAGTGCCAAATGTTTTTACATAAACATTCCACTTGCAAATCAAATGCTGCAGTTCCAAGAAAGAGATCAACTGTGAACAAATTAAATTGACTCCACTGAATTTCATTCTCCAAACAGAGGAGTAAAACCACATAATGGGTAAAGGAGAAAGCAAATAGGATATTTAAAATTCCATTTTAAGTAATAGTTTCATTAACATGGTTAAAATAGCTGGCAATAATTTTTAAATTTGACAGCCTCTCTAATTTAGTCAGTTACTAAGTAAATTAAATTCCAAAGGGGTAGCCGTGTTAGTCTATTGTAGAAAGACAACAGAGTCTTGTGGCACTTTTAAAGACTAACAGATTTATTAATCGCATGAGCTTTCGTGGGAGAAAATCCCACTTCGTCAGACGCTTTGAAGATAAAGCGTCTGACGAAGTGGGATTTTCTCCCACGAAAGCTCATGCGAT
>ML685803.1:12585363-12597936 GCA_007922175.1 Pelusios castaneus
AGACAACAGAGTCTTGTGGCACTTTTAAAGACTAACAGATTTATTAATCGCATGAGCTTTCGTGGGAGAAAATCCCACTTCGTCAGACGCTTTGAAGATAGGAAAGTTACAGAGTGGGAGGAAATTAAATGCAGGGGAGTGTATGACATAGCATCAGGTCAGGCTGTAACAGCAAATCAAAATAGGTGTTAGGATTCAAAACACTGGGGAACAGCACATAGAGGAGGGGGAGGTCAATTCACTTGATGTAATGCGAGAAAAATCCATAGTCCCTGTTTAACCCCAAGTCAACTGAGTCAAATTTGCATATAAGTTTGAGTTCTGCAGACTCTCTTTGAAGCTGTCTTTAAAAGTGCCACAAGACTCTGTTGTCTTTCTATGATGATTCAGTGTTATTTAGGTCAGCCACATTTTCAGTTAATGACAGGATTTCTAGGTTCTGCTGCTGATACATGAGTTTTTCTTATTAAAAGAAGTTTATAAAAACAACCATTGTATAAGCCTATTGCATTTTAATAATGAAGCCATAAATTATTGCCAAGCTTGCATCAGTAATTCATTGGCAGGAAAAAAGGAAGCAAAAACACCCCACCAGCATGACAGGCTCCGAGCTAAGATATAAGAAAGATGCAATGATGAGGGGATAAGTGTCATACCTAATGATCTTCAGAATGGTGTCCCAAATGAGTTCCCCCCATAGAAAGTTTGGTGAAGTGTGTGTTTAGTGGACTTGGGAGATTTATTTATTTATTTATTTATTAACTACGAGAACATTAGAGACAGAGTATTAAGTTGACTTCACCATATTAATCAGATCTTAAGTTCCTTGTTTTTCAAACTAGTGTGGGAATGAGTTTTCAGCATAATACCATTAAGTGCTAGGTATTAATAAAAACTCCGCATGAAAAAGTCTGCTGGTTTGCAGTCAAGCACATTGTATTTCAGTAGCAAAGGAGAAGCAGAGAAACCAAGAATGGATTTCTATTACACTATGAAAGACCTGCAGTTGACTGAACTTTGACATGGAGAAGAGGGCCAGAGGGAGGTGCTAGGGAGCACTGAGGCTAGTCTGGAGTGGTATTAACAAGAGATGCCCTTCTTAGAATGAACTCACCTAGAGCTCTCAGATGGGAAAGTTCCCAGGCTTGAAAAGCCTCATAGTGACAGCTTAGGTAGCAGCCAACCAGGGCAGAAAGCCAAGGGCCTGAACTCTAGAAATAGTAAATTTCACAATCTAGTACCATATCTTGTCTTGCATCATGTTGGGAAAGCAAAGGGAATCTCCCACTTTCCCCGACGTATTTATTCAGGACACACTCAGTATTTCAACTCCAGATAAGGACAGAGCTCATGCACCTGATGGTGTTCCTCTTCTCTAAGGGGACATGGCTAATCAGCTTGAAATCATGGCAAAGCCTCCAAAGCATGCTTGCCACTGTTTGTGGCAGATATTAGAGAAGCAAGCACATGCCAATCTTTCCAGAGAGGCAGTAAGAAGCAGAGCTCACTGTCCCCAGACTTTCTGAACTATCCTGTCCTGCAGTAGAGTCTTTGATAGGCTGTTACAGCTCTGCTACCACCACCCAACTATTTGAGGGTAGGGGTTTAAAGCAGGAATTTGCCCTACTAATTCTAATAAGAAAGAACACACCAGTCCTGAGCAAGACTGTTAAATCATTAGTGTTCTTAACTTCCATAACTAGATATTCTGATGCTGGAGTTCCTACAGACAGAATCACCACAGCATTTGGCTAGAGTTAATTCCAAACCCTCCTGCAGAAATTAAGTTCATATTACAAACTGAGCTGTAAGAGAAGTAGTTAAGGAAAAATAACTGCATCTATTCAAATCTCACATTCTCCCACTCCATTCAAACAATGAGATAGATGCAAGAAAAAAATCTCAACCCCAGAAATCTCTAACATTTATACCAAACCATATAAATAAAGGCAAAGCTTAATTCTGAAGCATGCTACACTTTGGCTACAAGCATAGACTCTAAGGCCAGAAGGGACCAATATAATCATCTAGCCTGCACAATGCAGGTCACAAAACCTCACCCACCCACTCCTGTAATAAACCACTAATCTATGACTGAGTTATTAAAGTCCTCAAACCATGGTTTAAAGACTTTAAGGTAGAGAATCCACCAGCAAGTGAGCAGGGTGATTATTAAAGCAAAATTTTAGAAGTCTAATTTCAGTATTGATTGCTGCTTGCTTTCTGCATTCTACTTGGTGTGGACAGTTAAAAAACAAAACTGCTTAGTTCATTTTGTTTCTACCTAACTTTTATTCCCAGTCTTTTATGCACTACCAAAATTCTTCAGTCTGAGTTCAGCTAATGCTGAATATTTGGTAAAAAACTGTTTTTACTGGAAAGTTAGAATGTTTGTAGAAACATCCTGGGGTCTCAAGTTGCTAAAACAATGACAACAAAATCTGAATTTGGGGCTACATTTGACCTAAAGTCCCACAATAAAGATATCATCATGCTCTCCAGAATACTCACAGCTGATTAAACATTCGCTTCATTTCATCTGTGATGTTCAGAGAACAGCTGACTTCATCATCTGAGAATCTGCTGTTATCTCCATCCTGCTCAGAGAGGTCATCGTCAGATGTTAGCTTGCGTTCTTTCTTTTTGGAAGCCTTAATTGGAGAGAAGGACAATGACTAGAAGGTTCAACTGAGGTGCTGTGCCGAAGGTTGCAGAGGTCAGAAAGAAGTGTTAGGTTGGGTGGAAGATAACGGTTCATCAGTACCTTGTGATTCAGGTGCATGAGTGACTGCACACATTAAGGCAGGAATCACATCCATTAAAAGTGGTGAACATAGAGCAAAGGGTAGCAGTTCAAAATAACAAAGCACAGCAAGCTGCAGGCTACCAGAGCTCTACGCAGGGTGTTCTCACTGACATGACATGGGCTACAGGAGGACATGCGAAGGCTAGAATGATAACAGGGACCAAGCATAAGCTGGCAAGGAGTGCCAAAGCAACAGGCTTGAGAGCAATGACTGAGCAGTCTCCCTCTGCTGCCACTACCACCACGAGTCTGGCGCTTTCAGAGTTGAAAAGACACAGAAAGAGTATGCAACACTTTTAAAGGTAAGCTTGATTCCTTTGCTATTCCCACCCTGCTGACTAGCAATCAGTGCCTGTGACATCAGTTTGACAACACAAGAGTTATGTGGGAAATGAACTGCGAAAACATTTGAACAACCCCAAATAAATTAAGTTGATAGATGTGCAAAGAGAGCCAAAAGTTACCCCTGCAAAGTAAAGGATCATTCCTTTGTCCTGTGGGACTTGGGCACAAACAAATATTCATGAGCTTTTACAGATGGTCTGATGTAGTCTCAAACACGTTTAAGACATGCCAAATCTACTCTGTAATTTTCACTAATTTGCTAACTGAACCATTCAGATTTGGTGCCGGTGTTGCTTTTGTGCTGATGATTTTAACCATTGCATACTTGATCAAAACTGTGCACTCAATTTAGAGCAGTAGCAGTTTTACTGTTTTGCTAAATTAAGAGACAAGATTATCTCATCAGAAAAATGGATAATCTTGTCTCTTAATTTAACAAAACAGTAAAACTGCAATTCTCTCCCATCAAGTAGGTAATTTGAATCAATTTCTACCCAGATTACCAAAAAAGCTAATGGAAACTCATCTTTACCTTAGCTATGCACTTTATAAGACGTATTAAGAAGCTGATTTAAGGTGGTGTAGAGAGTTTACTTTAGGACTTATCTATGTGGAAGGCTCAAGAGAAGGACAGGGCCTTTTTAAAATTCTAAACCCCTAGCAACTACTATAGTAGAAACAATTTAAAAAGTCAGGCTCATTTACTCAAAGCCTGAAAGGGAATTCTGGACGTAGATTGGAAGAGAGTGATCAATTTAAAATGCAGCTATGACAAAAAAAAGTTACTGTGCTAAAGGTACTTGATCACTTAACAGCTCTGTAGGATGTATTTTGAGCTATAACTGCTCCTTCTGGAGCAAAATAAGTTACTCTTTCTCCTGCTAGTACTGCAGAACCAATATAACTGTGGAAAAGTAAACTTTATTTTATTTTACCTTGTATACCAGAATCATTGTTGTTAACTATTAATTACAAAATGTTAAAATTATTTTTCTCTCATTGTCGTGTATGAGTGAAAAATAAGGGCTCAACTTTGAGAGCCCAGAATACATGCACTGTACATGAAGTGAAAATCCTCTTATTTCTGAGGAGAGCAAATGTGATGGAGCCATTTAGACAAACATGGAATCCCAGGATGCCTTATTTGTAAACAATCACTTATAAACCACCACCAAACTTTAATAGGAGGTTTCAAAACATATTCTGAGCTTTCTTTTGAAGACTTTCTATGAATTCCTTTCTATCAACTCTTAAGTCTTTATACTGCAGCAGACTACATGAATCAGTTCTACAACTGAAGAGAGTCATGAAGAAAAAAGTCTACTGGGGAGAAATTTCAAAGAAGTTGAGAATGTTGGATGAAGTTTGAGGCTGGATCAAACTCCTCAACATTTCCTCTCTTTTTCTCCCCCCTCATACTGCCATCTGGTCTTGCCCTAGGGTAAATTCAGGGCCTAATCACCTGGAATAACTTGGAAACGTCTTCAGAGTTGCGCTGCTGTGCTACATCGCACAGCTTAGCGGTAATATCGATTCGCCGGCAGATGTCCATGTCCACCTTCATGGCCTTTTCTTGGATCTGTGTGTCCAGGTCTGTCATGGGCTGCAGGAAGGACAGTAGTGGATTATCTTCTATTGTTACACAATTCAGGAGAGAAGAGATACTGTGGGTATCTCTATAAAATCAGAGCAACCATTCTTACAACACATTAAGCCTGTTCTCCAGGGAAAGGCAGCACAAGGATAGTCTAGATTAGACAACCACTGGAATTAATACTTGCAAATCTGATTCCAACAATGCAAGTGTTTGAGAATGAACACTAGCTACTAAGATATTGACTCCCACACCCAAATGACTACTAGACCCAGTAAAAAATCAAGTCTTATGGACTAAGGGGGAGAGGGGCTTAAACTTGGTAAGCATGCGAAGAACAAAATCTGGGATTTGATGATACTTAATTGCTTTTGCCTACTTGCTAATAGGAAATTAGTATGTCACTGTAAAGAAAAAAGTCAGATTCTACTCTGAAAAACAAAAACCTGACCACCAACTTCATATATTTAAAAAAAAAAAGTTAACACAGGACTAGGCCTACAAAAGTCCATTTGAATTTGGTACAGCGCAAAAGTTTACACACGTTAGTCAACCTTCCATCCCAGCAGAGAACTGTATGCCACTGCATTGTAAAGTGCTGCAGAATAGACAGTAGTTAAATGTATTTGTACATAGCTACTTCTCCTTTCTCCTGGATAATGTTGCTGTATGGTTGGGAGGAGAAGTTCTCCATTTACAAATGTAGCTTTTGGACTAGAAAAACCTTGTGTCTTGGGAAGGACTGGCCTGAATGGAGTCATAGCTTGCTTTCACGAAGTATTTGGGGAAACATCACTCAGAGACGTGTATTACCCTATGAGCACAATTTTCCAAGTTGAAATGATTTTGCTAACTAAACCAAAAAGGTCTGTTCTCTTTTTAATTTCCCAAATCCAGGGTAATCAGTCTCTAAATAGACTAGAGAAGCTGGCGATTAAAGTATTTGTGTTCAGAAAAAAAGACTACACAAACATTATCAAAACTTTTGTCAAAAGTTTTGATAGAGTATTTACATCTATTCAATTTATCAACAGGACAAAACCCACCACTTGAAGTCAAATTCCAAAGGGGTCAGTTAGGCTTTTTTGTCCTGAGCACCACTGTATAAATATTCAAAAATTGCTACTGATTTCCAGACAGCTTTGTGGCCTTCCTTCTCTATCACTCTGTTTAGTCCCGCCTTACACAGCACAGAAAGGCTATAGGAAGCCCTTGTTCTTCAAGTACTGTACTGTAACTACAGGACGTTAGGTGTTACATTCATACCTCCCTTGGTAACCACAGTAGAAAAATCAGAGTGGGAAAGATAAAGCTCTGACAACTGGCTCACATTTCAAGTACCTTTCCCAGACCTGAAGAAGAGATCTGCTAAGTTTGTCTCTTTCATCAACAGAAGTTGGTCCAATAAAAGAATTGCCTCACACACCTTGTCTCTCTAAACTGCTCTCATTCAGAATTAATCTCACCCAACATAGCAGGTATTTCTATTCTTGCTAAGCCACCCAAAGAATAGGGCAGCTAACTGATTAATTTGACAGGATGAGGTCTAACGGTCTTGACAGAATGGGTATGACTTCAGCAAGCAGGTCTGCAAGTTTGCATCAGAGTGCAGGGCGGGGAGGATAAAATTGTTATAAATTACAGACTAGATATGCCTCATGAAGGATTTTAGCTACACTGCTGTCATCAATACCACTTGAAGACAAGAGAAGCCAGGTGACCCTTAAAATCCTATACTTTCATCTTATTTACACATTTTCCTCACCTATATTCATATACTAGCCCTACACACTGACAGTCAGATAATACATTATGACTACATCCAGACTGTAAATAAGGTTCTCAAAACTGCCAGTCATGACATTACCAGATCCCACAACTTTGGTGGAAATTAGAGACTCTAAAGGGGACAACGGTAGAACCCCAGAAATACCCAGTCTCAGTTTCCTAAAGGAGACAGCAGAACCGCAGACAAAGCCGATCTGGGAACCAATGGCACAGATAAACTGAGCTAGTGAAAGGCTCTTTAGAAACGAAGAATTGGGAGAGCCATTTTCGTTTTCCTTTCTAACAACAACTGCTTGTATGACTCAAATCAAAATCCCATTGTAACTATAAGAGTACCAATGGCTGCAGAGGGACTGAACTTTTACCCTAACAGCATGTGGATTCTTCAGTGCATCATTTCAAAGGCTGCGGATTTTAAATGCCATTGTTGCTAGCTGGTGAGAAGGGAATGGGAAGTGAGAGATATGGGCTAAGCAGCAAGTTAATGCATCTCTACACAGACCAGACAGGAAGCAGGGGGAAGGATGATCTGTCTGATGCATTAGATCATAAAGGCAGCCATAATACTAACTACAAAGCAGCACTCATTAAGACCATAACCTTTTTATGAATGAAACCATTTGCATGACAGAGATAGATTTCACAAAAGCAGGTGGGGGTGCGCCACTCTACTTCCCAGGGTACTTACATCACTCATCAGACCCTTAAAGACAACCAGCTCTGCTTTCAGCCGCTCAATCTTTTCATTTAACTCTTCCTGGAGAGCTTCAGCTTCTTGAGCCTCCTATGAGAAAGAAAAGTAAGGAAAGAGCTAAATATCAGGAAGCATTTACTTAACTACTAAGCTTCACACTAACCACGTCCAGGATAGCCCCACCGCTGCTCTGCTTCAAACGCTTGTGGTGGAGAGAGCATGAGTGAATTTCAGGACCAGCCCACCTTGCTGCTCAGCCAAGAGAGTAATGGGAATGAAAGAGGGGGAATATTTATATAGAATGTGATCTAAATGATGGGTCATATTAGCCTCTTTTCCCTACTTTATTTTGAACACTAGGAACTTTCTATGTTAAGAGAACACAAAATTACAGGGGTTGGCTTTGATTTAGCCTGGTGGTGTGGGGGTGGAGGAGAGTTGTGAGGTGGGTCCAGTCTGGCCCAGTTCAACGGTGGAGGATGGGGTGAAGCGGCCCAATTCAGCCCTGGCCAGTGGTGGAGAGCGGGGTGGGGGTGCACTAGGCGAGGTGGGCCCAATCCCACCCAGTGGCAGGGGAACAGAGCTGTGGGGTGTGGGGCAAGGCAGGTCCAGTCCAGCTTGGTGGCAAGATGCTGTACCGGGGAGGCGGGGAAGGCGAGGCAAAGGAGGCCCAATCTGTCCTGGCAGCAGGGAGCCAGAGGTGTGGGAGGGGTGAGGCAAGGCACAGAGTGGGGGTTAGGTGGGGGGCGGGCCCCAGCAACCAGATGAGCAGGGCAGTGGCAGGGGGAGCAGGCCCCAGCAACCAGGTGAGCAAGGGGAGAGTGGACCAGGAAACCACACCCATTGCGGCTCTCAAAATACTTGTGTACTGAAGGAATTTTTTTAATGGCTCTTCCTGTCTCTTGGGTTGCTGACCCCTGGGTGAATCAAGACATTCCTCCTGCTTCGGTCACAAAATTCAACATCAAGCTACCTAAGGTTTCAAAGATAACAGCTCTAGCCAGCAGGAGGTAGTTCAGCCATAACTATAAGGGCTCAACACTCTTAGGATCAAAGACTAATTAATCCAGACAAAATATTAATTATTTTAAATGACCAGATTAAAGGGGAAAAACCTACACTATGACGTATTTCAGCTCAAGTGTTGGAGGGATGATGGGTGTTAGTACTAGGAAAATCCAGGTCCCACTCAAAACCCACCTCTTGCAGGTGTTCTACTCTGGACTCCAGATTCATTCGCTTTGTCAGTTCCTCCTCCCATCTGAAAGAAAAACGATATATAGGCAGAGGTGAGATCAACATTTTTGATAGATTTTATTCTCATCACAAAGATCTTGCCACTTGCAATAAAAAGTCATTGTAGATGTGAAGGGGAAGCCTCACTCTCCATGCACCCGCGAAGGCACACACTGCCAATTTTCAAAGAAGCAATTAGAGTTCAATTAGTTTATCTGCCAACGTTATTTTCATTCTTCCACTGTAGCATGTAAAGATGTATAGGACATTTTCACTGCAACAGCTTCCAAGCTATGCAAGTCAGCAAATTTTCTACATCTGTATTCAGACCTATAACTCCAGGGACTAGTTCTAAGCCTTCCTCATGACAATATCTTCAAGTGTTTATATTTATTTCACTTGTACCACAGAAGTACAGTTCCAAGCAGAATATCTATCCTGCAATGGTGTCCTTGAATGTTGTATGTATCCATGACAAATATGCCTATTACGGTCATGTGCAAAAGGCACAACCATAATGGGAAGCAGGATCATATTAAGGGAGTTAAAACTTTACAATTGTCTCAAACTGGCAGGCACACACTATTTCTAAAAGACATTCCTGAATTTTTTTTTTAAAAACACATTCCATCTGATAAGTGACAAAAGGGCATTTGATCCACTAGAAGAGAAGAGGAAATGAAGATTGTCTAATGGCATCACCACAACATGGTAAACACTAAAATCATGGAACCAGCTTTAGGCAAAAATAGACTAAGCTGCTTAAGCTACTTCTTACCAGCCAATATTTTTAATATACATTAATGCCATTGAAGAGGACCAATTTAAGATGAGTGATACTGAGTGTAAGTAAATACAAAATGAATATTTCTTCATGTACATTTATAGATCTGGCCTATCAAACCTAGGGCATGTCCAATAATAGTAGCAGTTCATAAAGCTGAAAATACTGGTGTTTGCTGACATATCTAACTATTTTTGTCCAACATGAAAAGCAACGGAGGTCAGAAAGAACAAACACTTAAGTAGTAAGAAAAAAAGAAGGATGCCAAGAAGCCTGCCAGGTCCAGATCCAATCCTTTCTATTAGCAGTTTCTTGAATGTTTATAGGTGCTAGCTTAATATTCACAGTCCTTTGAGCTGCTATCCAGCATAAACCAAAGGAGGTATGAATTGAGCTAGATAGCTTTTTAGCACTATCGCCCACACCACTCCCACAAAAGCTGATGCAATAAATAAATGTGTTAGTCTTTAAAAGTGCCACAGGCTCCTTGTTTGTTTTGCTGAACTAGACTGACACAGCTACCCCTTTGGAAATCCTCCACTTGAGTGTTTTGCACTTCACCGTACCTCTCAGTTCTTTCCCAAAAACTTCCCCCAGCCCCATCTCTTTTGACACAGGCCTGGTCTATACTTGTGGCCATTTTTTGTGACAGTTGATGAGAGATACACAAGCTATGTAAAATAACTTGCATAGCTCCCTTTGACTTTCTAATGCCCATTTACCACGTGTCTCCACTGCACTGACTCGGCATTACTCTTTTTGAGGGGGTGGACTTACTGAGTTGAATTCCAGATCAACTGAGCAGGTCCTCACCGACTGCTCAACTGAACCAGAAAGACTGAACTGATGGTGGCAAATTTGCCGCTGTCATTGTAGACTTGGCCTAAGTCAGGGGTGGGCAAACTTTTTGGCCTAAGGGCCATATCTGCATCTAGAAATTGTATGGCGGGCCACGCAGTGGGAGAGGGGCAGGGGAAGGGGTGGGGCAAGTGGCTGCCGTGCTCCAGCCAGGATGCCGCTAGGTCCATGTTGTTGGGAGAGGGGAGGAAATGGGGGAGAGGAGGGAAAGACACCTACACTCTGGTCGGGGCGCCACCGCTGGGCATGCACGGTGGGAGATGGGTGGGGTCAGGAAGGGGAAGCGGCTGTCGCACTCCTGCCAGGCCCACCTGAAGAGCCTAATGAAAGGCAGCCCACGGGCCATAGTTTACCTACCCTTGGCCTAAGTTTATTCTCCTTGCAAACCTCTGTATCATTCTCTATGATCACCAGTTGCCATCCCATGTTTATCATGTAGCAGAAGTATGGTGTTGATACTAAGTGCTCCACATAATTTCCAGGTTTTCTTGTTTATCCTTGCCATTCATTCACCTTGTGTTCCTATGCTGTTCAAATCACTCAGTTATTTTCCCACCAATCTTCTCAAGTCTTAGAATTTTATCACCTTACTGCATAGTTTTATGTTCTTTCTCCAGGTTGCCAACAGTCAAGTCAGGTCTAATACTGATAAGATCACAGGATTTGCTAGAGCAGGAGAAACAGTTGCTCTCTCAGTGGCCAATACTGAGCAGCCCAGAAATAAAATCCCATCTTCTCCACGAAAACCCAGAACAAACATCTGCGGCACTGCAAAACTTGCTATGCCTTCCCTCCACTATATGCAACCCTGAGACTACTGTACTAACTTGAAAAACCAGGAAATGAAATTAAACACTGCTTATATTTCCATTGATCAAAAGAATGATGAGAATTTTAGAAGTAATTTTTTTTTTTTTAAATTAGGTTTTATTACACATTAAGTTTTTCAGGCAGTCCTTTTTTATTAGTCAAATTCCAAAGGGGTAGCCGTGTTAGTCTATTGTAGAAAGACAACAGAGTCCTGTGGCACTTTTAGTCTTTAAAAGTGCCACAGGACTCTGTTGTCTTTTTTATTAGGTATTTATTTTTAAATAGAGTACTTAGTAAACTTTTGTGTGCTGTATGATACATACTAATCTAATGTGCTATACATAATGTTAAGGCGTTTGTTTTTTTTAAATGATTAAAGTCTGTGCCCCTTTAAGAATATATGCCAAAATGATAATTGTAAACTGCAGGATTAAACCTGACACTTTAGTTTAACATCACTGAGTTATGAATGCATCATTAATTAAGTGTGTAAATATCTGACAGTCATCACCCCTTCACACACAGAAAGCTGTGTGTAAACAAAGTATTGTAGAATTATGCAAAGTAAATTCTGGTGAGGATGGAAACAAAGTTGCTTTTCTACAGAGGATGTTAATGTGTACAGTGTTGTTGTTTATCGCCTCTCTTAGGCCAAGCTTGTGCCACTATTCTTGAAGAGGTATCTATAGGATACTCCTTATTCATGCAAGTTTAAGGAAAGCAAATTTCTTGAAGCATTCCGGTTCACTAAAGTCAACTGAACCCCAAAGCAGTTTCCCCATGTAGAATAAAGCTTCTTTTTATAGTTGTGCAGAAGCTTACCTTCTGGCACCAGCAGTTAAAGGAATCAGGGTCCACTGACTCAGTCAGCTAAAACATTCAACAGAAAGTTTCCGTTAAGTAAACCTTTGGAATGCAGTAGGTCACAAAATCTGCGCAGACCTTTCACTCCATAAATCCCAACAGAGCCTAGGAATCTGAAAGCCTAGTTACTGAGTATGACTGATCACAGCCATTAAGAAATTTGCTTGCACTAATCTAGTAAATACGGTCCACCAAATGACATTTAAAAACACTCTTATGGTCTCTAACTATAACAAGGTATGCAACACAAGTTATTCCTGTTTGCACTCGAATAGTTTTTACAACTAAATTAGAAGATGCTAGTCATGGATATGGTGGTCTACCCCCCAAAATATTTATTTTATTACAAATATGATAGGATTAAGAATGTCCCAAGGAGAGGGAGAGCACATTTTCTGGGTTAATTTCACAATCGTGCCAGCACTGTCCTGTCTTCTTCCAATGTGAATAATTTCACCATATTTTCAAGTTTACAAAAAGAGCCTGGTACGGTGACTGGATTTTATAGGATGTTATGTCACACTAAAAATGTTCTAAATTCACATACTGTGCCAGCTTTACAAACCCCAACATGCACCCCTCACAGACTGCAGTAGTCAAATTCCAAAGGGGTAGCCGTGTTAGTCTATTGTAGAAAGACAACAGAGTCTTGTGGCACTTTTAAAGACTAACAGATTTATTAATCGCATGAGCTTTCGTGGGAGAAAATCCCAAGACGCTTTGAAGATATCTTCAAAGCGTCTGACAAAGTGGGATTTTCTCCCACGAAAGCTCATGCGATTAATAAATCTGTT
>ML685803.1:12597946-12677204 GCA_007922175.1 Pelusios castaneus
ATTAATAAATCTGTTAGTCTTTAAAAGTGCCACAAGACTCTGTTGTCAGACTGCAGTAGGTTTGCATTTCAAATGCAGTTGAATGTCAAAGCAGGGAAGAACAAAGGCAGCTGTGGGTGTGCTACAGTTTTCAGTGGTAAGCCATGATCAGAGGCACCTGAATGCATCGTATCCTAATGCAGTAGCCCTGTACTAGTGCATTACAATACAATAGGTTACGGCATTGACTCTTCCCCTGCCTCTGAGATACATGGCATAGTAGCATTATTTGACCTCTCCAATATGTTACTGGATTCTAAAGTAGTACAGAAAGATATTCCCCATGTCTTTTTCTCTGCCAAAGGTTTACTGACAAACAGACTAAAATATTTATGCTGGAATTTGTATTTGCCACAAATATTTTCACTTTCATTTCCAATTTGCATTTAGGCTGTTAGTCACATGTATAAGTAGCATAGTTATTTTTCAAAGCTTCTTTGGTCACCTCACCTTCTAAGCTGTAATTGATTGCTTAATATTAAATTTGCAACCTCCAAGATGGCTCCCTACTGCTACATTGAGGATGTGTCATATGGTTTTAGTCATTCATACGGCACTGCTGCCAGCATGCTGTCAATTGGGAATGCAAGTTAGCGTAAGTAGATTAGGAAAACTGCAGTGCGCTGCCTCAAGAGAGATCTGAAATTTATTACTTAAATGTTGAAATTACCAATATTAAATCTTTTCACCTGAATATACTTAACTCATTATTTGCTTCTGCACAATGTACATAATACAACTCTCAAGGAAAAGATGTTTTTGATAAATATTACACCCATATATTTTTACTGGCTGTAAGCCAAAAGCAATCAAAATGCTTTAGCTTCTACTTCCACCACTTCAGTTACTCTGGAAAAAAATTGTCAAAATTATGCATCAATCAGAATCTACGCACAATCCAGGAGGCAACACCTTAACTTTCATCAATCCACTGCAGCTCCACTTTTTTGATCCTTGTGCCATAATTAAACTGCATTTTAGAGAAAGGAATCATGCAGCCCCCCATTCCTTCAAGTAGAAATCCAAGATAATTTTTGTGGAGAATTGAAGACAGGTACCCTCTTTTAAATAATATCTTATTACAATTATCTTCTTAGCATATATATATATAACCATTTCTCCAAAGGAAACAGAGGTGCCTCTTAAACATCATGGTAATTTTTAGCTAAAGTTAAGTTCTCTTCTGAAAGTAAGCCAGGAATTACATTAGACTGATGATAAATCAGGGTCCCCATCATAAATCACTGATCAGTAAAGTCATCTTGTTCTCAACTTCAGAATGCATTCCTTATTGCAAGGCTGATTAGCTTCATGTTATGCCTGGAAAAAATGAAGCCACAGACCTCGGGGGGGGGGGGGGGCGCGAGAAATCAGTCTTCATTTCCCCCACCACTTTTAGCACAAAAAGATTATATCCTCCCTTAGTGCTTCCAAGTGAATTAGATAGATTGCATCCAAAACTAATCATCCTGTATTTGCAGTAACACAAGGATTTTAAAGGGCCCTGGGCCATTGCTGCTACTGTACATTCAAGTATAGCAATAAGCGAAGACAAAAGATAACATATCGTTGGGACGGTGCTAGCTATTGTGCATTGGGGCAGACACATGAAATGTGCACTATGTGGTCCTACAATATTTTACACTAGCCATTTCTACTTCTTCATGTAGAAATCTAATGGGGATATAGGAACATTATATAGGTATAGGTATTTCACATAGAATTATAGGTAAGCACAGTATGTTTAGGATAAAGTGCAGCTAAAGTAGCTAATACATCATTCTAGGGCCTACTCTGTTCATCTGCCTAGTGACAAGACTAAAAATAACTATAGAGGTCTTGTCTGTCCAGCAAACTCCCTTCTTGATCTTATGCCAGAACTCGAGCCGCCTGCAAAAGCCTGAGACCTACCCCCCTAAGGATAGGGGTCCAGGTGTTCGACCACCACTCCGCCTCCCCGAACGAGGTGTGAAGTTTCCCATGGGTCCGGAGATGGGGATGTCGACCACAATCCCGCCTTCGACCAAAGGGTGTGGAGCTTCCCATGCGCCTGGGGCAAAAGGTGTTACCCTCAACTTAAATGTCAACCAATCAGGAGCAACAGCATGCGGCCACAATCTCGCACCCCAAGGAAGGTGAGAGACAGGGCCGGCCCAAAAAACACTATAACTGGTGCCCCCGAACCATGGAGAAGGTAGTCGGAGTCCAGGGCTTCTGAGACGTCAGAGGTCCCCTGGACTAAGGCTCTTTGATCACAGGGCTCGTCCTTACGATCATTGAGTCTGGGCAGAGGCATCAGCGACCCGGCCTGGTAACAGGTAGAGGGACTGACACGGTGGAAAGGACTTGAAGGGCCGGTCCAGATCCTTACAGAGGCGGACTCGACACGAGGCTGGGAGAACTGGTAAGTAACCGGTAAAAGGCATATGCAGGGACCTAGGCGAATATTGGCCCAAAAGAGGGAATAAATTATTTTAGTGAATATTGGCCCTTGGAAGAAGGGAATAAATTATGGTCCTGGAATAATAGTAGCTACAAAGATGATTAAGTTTTACACCCTTCAAGCTTAGAACCCCGTAGTCCTGGAGTAAGGACAGAAATAGGTTAGAACCCCGTGCCTGGCAGTACAGGTAAAGGGCTGCAGTAAGCCCCCTTGAAAGAAGGGGCAACAGCAGCATTGTAACAGGGTGTCATTTAAGTATAATGCGCATGTCACTGAAGCTTAGTGTACACATGGAAAGTTTGCAATAAATATATACTGTGGCTTTAAAAGCAGTTATAACAAGGAACCGCGTAGTAAGGCATAAACAGACACAATCTCCTGCTTAAGCAAATCGCATCTCTGTACCTTAAATTCTGTTTCCTGTTGTTCTACAGAGCTATGATTTTTATAACCATGAAAAATAAATTGTCTCTTCTATTTACAATACTCTTTGTAGCCTCCCTGTTATTTCTCCTGACCCTTCCCATTTTCCTGGCCATGGCCCCACTCCCAATATTCCTCTCCTGGGACAAGGACCCTATGTTTCTACTAATAACTTGGGCCCTGGGAGGATTTTGTCCTGTATTCTGTTGCTCCTATATCCTGACTTCCTACATTACAACATGGGCCTCCAAAAATCAGTCACCGAATAAGGGCGGGGCTATTATCCCCGTCTCCAAAAGGACCCAGGTCAGCACGCCACCTCCGATGAATAAGATCCCGGAGGGTGACCAAAATATTAGTGGCGTCAACTTCAGTTACCCTCTTACAACACTAGAGCTGAACTGCAAGTCAACCACAGCATGCCCTTAAATAGCCTCTGCTTCTAAGCAAACCGGTAGCTCTGCATGGAAGTGGTGGCCTATAAAGATGGTTCTGTAGCACTCATCACATCATGTATGTTGCTTCCTTCCCACTCCTGCAAAAAGAGAGAGAGGAGAAAGCCAGCTTGCTTAATCAGCATCACCCCTGCAGCATAAATGAGAGCCTGTAGTTTCCTGGCAAGACTACAATGGGAAAGCAGATCAGCTTTTCCCATTGGAGCACTGAGGTTTGCTGGTCTGAAGAAAGAAAGAGATGTGACAGAAATTACCAGGACAATAATGTACAGAAGGGAAGTGACTGTACAGGCTACTAGGCTGAAAACAGCAGTCCTCACTTTTATGCTGCAGGATATTAACTAGACAGCTGCTTCTAGCGCATCTGGTAGTCTCAGATACAGCTATTTCTTGGCTCAGACATCAATTCCTATGATTTCCAGCTGCAGTCAAAGTAGCTTTCAGAGCTGGAGAGGCAAATGTTGCCAACCAGAACATACAGATTGAGAAAAGACGGTTGCTAGCGTAGACCAAGGTTCCTGGGATTGTTTTTAAAAATAAATTTCAGAAAGGGCTATTCCAGTACTGATTATACTCCTCCTCCTCCCTAGTTAGGGCAGACATTTAAATGTTACGACTACCTTCTAAATTCACAGATTGAAAGATTCATCTTAAGTTATTAGAACATGAAGGGCCAGTCAAGATAAAACTAAGAATACATTCCCCTTTTTCCAGATGCAACATCACATTCCAAATGTATTCAGTCACCGCACTTTGAGGCCTCAAACTTCCTCTGCAATCATGTGATTAAGCGTAAGTATCCTATACAGCTTGAAGAATTGTGTTCTTTTTAAGAGAGGGAGTAGCTACAGTATGAGACATTAAACCAACCAGATAGGAGGATGCTGAATAGCCTTGCAAGGACTAACACTGCTTTTACTGTACAGCTGAGTCACATTTCAAACTCATGTTTCCTTAGAAAATGGAACAGCACACATCTCATCTAAGCATTGATGGTCTTCTATTCAAAAGAAAACGGATGTAGACTTTAAGGCAATTCACCAGTATCCAATGCCAATGCCTCTAAGCTTTTACAACTCTGAATCCTCATTAGTTGTGAATTGTTTGCCATACTAGCTTCCTGCTCCCTGGCTCACCAAACCTAAGCAACATGATCTTGCACAGTCTCTACCAGAAAGAGGATGTAAAATTGAGGTAGGATTCTACGTGGTGGAGGGAATTGCCATTTAGCACCAGACTGCCCAAAGAGTTCAGTATGTTGATGGGTCAAAAATGATGTCTGAACCATATTATCAACTCCTTAACTGAAATCACTCCTCCCAAAAAAGGTAGTTATTTACTCTTTATACACCACTAAATAATTCCTATTTTGTCAAAAGTATTTTTTAAAAAAATCTTTCTTTGATATGACAAAAATTGTAGGAAAGAAACACTGCCGTATGCTGTTGTAAAAACAAAAGTAAAGGAAACTCTTCATATGGGACTCTTGGGGATTTTCCTCTATTCTTCCATGTCTATTAGATACCACTCAGGAAGCTTGCCTGAATGTGATTATTGCTATGCTCTTTCTGCCATGGCAGATGGGATCACACAAAAAGACATCTCTTCACCAATGCATCACTTAACATCAAGCAGCACAAGAGTTCACCAGAATACTATCAATGGAAATCCTGGTTGCAAAGCCTGTTAACCCTGACTTAAGTGTTGAAGATAGGAAGCATACAAAAAGAAAGAAAAACTAAGGGCTTGTCCACATTAGCACTTATGCTGGCAAACACTCCCAAGCAACATAAGTTTTGCTGGCATTAAGTGCAACAAAAGAGAGCTCTCTCTCCCCGACCTGATAAAACCACCTAAATGAACAGTGGTAGCTATGTCAGCAGGAGAGCCCCATCAACACAAGTGCTTATGCAGGTAAAATTTATGTTGCTCAGGTGTCTGTATGTGTGTAGTTCCCTCTCCTCTCCACGTCCCTGAGCAACAAATGCTAGTGTAGAGAAGGCCAAAGAGTCAGAGAGACCAATATTCCATTTTCGCATGCGAGACACACCTAGTACCACTCATCCTTTACATGTGAAGCATCTAAGATGCATTCTCTGTGGTGTGCCTCACATGCAAGGACAAAGAAGGGGGGGAAATTGTCATTCTATGCCAGGCTCAGGTAATTATATCTTAGGTATTGCCCTAAAGGGCTTGTGTTCTGCAGTCACAGGTTAGAGACACGTTTTTTGCTCTCTTGTACCAACATCACTTGTTCTTTTGCAGTTTCACACCTTCTGACGCCCATAGTTTGTTTAGGTATACTCTGACTGGCAGGGTGTGCCCCACCATTCTCTAATGTTGGCATGAGATTTGATGTTTAGCATGTTCAAGCCCAACCAATATAATTGTTTGAGATTACTCATAATTACTCATGCTCCTTTTCCGTGTGGGTCTGTAGTAACATGCCCATTAATCTGGTCTCCCCACATCTATCCGCTGATATCTAGATATCATTGCTATGGTTTATAATCATAGTTATGATGCACTGATTTCATTCTAACTAGCATATTGCCCTAGCAGTAGCACATAACTATGAAGCCACAGAAAGAATCCTGTTTCAAATCCCATGTTTGGTCAGAGAAAGTCCATGGAGGATACTACTTCTGACAGAGGATACTCCTCCTTATGAGGGAGATGTTCTTTAGCAACTGGAAAGATCAAAATCTCTTGTCAAATTTTCATGTGTAAGTGATTAAATCTTGCCCTCTCCTGCTCCCCTTAAGAGTTTGCAGCATCCTAACTCCCTTGTAGCACAATGCCTGCACCATAACAAACCCCACACTTGCAGTCAAGTCAGGAGAAGAACCTGTGCATAGATGCACACCAAAATCCCACCAATTATTTGCAGTGACTAGAGACGTACACTGCAGCTAGACATGTGAATTAGCAAGTCAAACAATACTGAGGACTCAAGGATGTTGCAACACAAGATGCGTTTTGTAAAAAACAAAAAAGTATTTGTTTAAAAAGCCACATGAAGTGTTTTGTTAAAATAAGATTGTCTAGTAACAATTACACCTCAGAGTGATGTCTATTATTACACCTCTGCTTATATTGTAAACTACTCAAGACAGGACACTGATCTATTTCATATTCTGTAAGACTTTGATCACATAATCAGTATTCAGGTTTTCGGTATGTGGGACAAGAACTGTGGCTGTGAATAAGCTAAGTGAGTATTAGTGAGGTTCTGCTGTACAGGAATTCTTCAAGCTTATTCCAAACAGATGGACTCCATGCCCAAGAGCCCTGGTTTCTTACTGAAATACAAATGAAATGCTATCTGATTGGCTCCATGTAAAATGTATTAATTTTATTTGAATGTCTGATTCCATTAAATCCTGGCTCTAACACAACAATGCAACATTCTTGAATGAAGTTATCCAGGGCTAGCTACTTCTCAGTTGCATCCTCCCCACCCAAATAACAGAAATCTGTTAGCCAAGGAATTGTTCACCTCAGCAAAATATTCCCAAAATATTGTGGCCAGCATTTGTGTGTAAATTGGTTTCTGTATTGAAAAGAGATTAATTTACAATCCTTAGAGCTGAAGCCCAGTAACTATGTTTTGGTACAAAATGCAAATATACCTCTTCTAGATGGGAACAAAATCATGAAGATATTCCTTTGCTCTTTCAGGAACCATTTCCCTTCACTCACATTCACTAGTAACTTTGATTGTCCTTTAGTTTAGGTCAATTTTACTAGTCCTTGTTCAGTTTGGACATTCAGCATTAAACATGCATTGGGCTCTCTATTCAAAGACTGTACAAGAGATTGTAGCAAATCAGAGTAACTAAGAACAGAGCAGAGCCTTCCTATCTCAGGTGGGAACTAAGTGCAGAAAGGACATATTTTTAGTGGATATGTTAACAACTGGCATAAGGGCTGTCCCCATATTCAACAGGCAATTCTCAGTCAATCAATCAATTTTAGTAATCATTTGGCCTTTAAAAAAAAAAGAAAAAAGATGAGTCTAGAGCAGTAGTTTTCAAGCTTTTTTCTCGGACCCAGTTGAAAAAAATCATTTATGCCCGTGACCCAACAACTACATCTTTCAGCAATGCATTTCAGCAGCGGCAGCAGGGGGCGCCATGACCCAGAACCTGAAGGTCTGTAACCCAGTATCGGGTCCCGACCCGTAGTTTGAAAACCACTGGTCTAGAGAGCTGATGTGATGCAACCTCTAAGGCACAGCATGTTATGTGGCTAGAGTTTACTGTGTGAAAAACCCCTTACATAGTTCTACACTCCATAGTGTCACCCAAGCATTCAAGAAACATAAGTCAGGTCCCAAAGAGACATGGTATTTAGAAAAAATACATTTAGAGTTACTTGCCTTCTGGTTTTTGCACCTTTAGCGTGCACTTGGATCATGTTTTCCATCTTTGCTCCACAACCACAAAGACCAGAATAACTCATTTCATACACATTTTTATACATAAAGAGAAAGTGGAGATTCTCATTTAGTTATGATTCCAGGAGCTGGAACTTCAAAAACAAGTATCATGAGACTTATTATTAAAGTCATGGAGAAATGAGTAATTATAAAATCTTTGCTGGGAAATACATACCATAAAAATCTATGAATGCAGACTGAAAGTTAAAAATGTTTGTACAGTGTGTTAAAGAGAAGAGGTGTGTCTGAAGAATTCTTGACTAGGAGGAAAAATTTCTGAGACGATCATTAACCTTTATTCTACTAGCTAAATAGTAAAAATACTTCAACTCAAGTGAATTTAAATACAATCCACTGTATTGCCTGAGATTTTCTGGCTGTAACTGAGCAATTATGACTAACTGAAATACAGCTACATGCAAGACCAATATATCCTGAAAGTGATACTCCTGAAATCTGGGTAAATTCAGTACACTTTACAGCTCAATACATAGGCTAAGTGCAAACTTGTATACTTTGGCTCCACTTTCTTATTAGGAGAATTTTTGTGGTTCTGTCAAAGACTAAAAACAAATATAAAAGCATGGTTAAGATGTGCGCTGTTTATATGATAATGCAAACCTTTACGTAGTAGAAATTTCTTGGAAGTGAGTTGCTAAAGGTAATTTACTTCATTGTAAAACATTGTGCAATTATATTACTGTAATTAAACTTCTGGGGGGAAATGCTTCTAAACCCTGCTACTGGAACTACAGCAAAATAATCTCTGCTAGTGACGGTAACAGTCAGGTTTTGCTTCTGCCAGTATCTTGTTCCTGAGAAGAATCCCAGCATAAGATTATCAGAGCTGTGATGTCAAATGGAAGCAACAGCCTTGGCTGCAGTCTTTGAAATAAAATATTGGCGTTTTTAACAAGCGAGAACATCCACCAGTGGCTTATGTTTAGGGTTCATAACTAATTAAAACAATTTCTCACAAATAATATGCTGTTGCTAATAGCTTTAACAGGTGTAAAAGATAATGAGGTATGAAAATAAAGGAACTTCGATGTTACTCCACTGGATTCCCATAAAGGTGGATTTGTCCTTCTTTCCATACAGAAATCAACCTGGATTCTTCCAGCACAAGAGGGAAGTGAGACCAGTCACTGAAGACATAACTGCTTACTCAAGAAGGTTTTTAGTACAATGTAGGACAGCTTGTTCTATTCACTACAGGGTCTCAGCAATATTTTTGGCAATTTCTTTTTCTTTTCTTTTTTTTTTTTTAATGCAGTAGAGACAACTTGCTGAAAAGCTGTTTTTGTAAAGGAAAAGTTTAAGACTGATATGTGAACTGAAATAAGTTATAATTCAGCTTTGTGGCACAGTCAGCTGAAAAAAACTTAAGTCTCAATTTACCAACAAAACAAAAGAGTAGTCTTGTGGCACTTTAAAGACTAACCAATCGCATAAACTTTCGTGGGCAAAGTCCCACTTTGTCAGATGCCAGAGAGGAGAAAACTTCTCCTCCCCCCCCCCCTTCAATTTTTTTCAGTGCAAGTTTTCTCCACTCTGCATCTGACAAAGAGGGACTTTCCCCACAAAAGGTCACGTGAAAAAATTAATTTGTTAGTCTTCAAAGTGCCACAAGACTCCTCTTTTGTTTCGCTGAACTAGACTAACACGGCTACCACTTTGGAATTTACCAACAAATTCATTATCGTTAGTGTCTATAAAAGATTCTCGCAGCAGGAGATAACAGCAATAGCAATTTAATTTGAAAAAAAATAGTGTTATCTAGAATGAAGGTCATGAAATGAATCCCTCATGTTGGCCAAGAACCATACTGTAGTAATAGATAACTTATGAAGCCATCAAGCACTCTATATTTCTGGCCTCTCGTTTTAGAAAGAGACCAAATTCACAGATCCCAGTCTCCTTTGTTTTCTAACAGCTACTTAAATAGAAAATAGACATTAAAGATCCTGAAAATATCCATTGTAATGTAATGTTTATTTGTAAAGCTACCTCACCAGCAAAGAAGATGGGGGGGAGGGTGGAGGAGGAAATGTTATCTATCAAATCTATCTGTCTGAGCAGAGCAGTGACACCACCCTGTATATTTATCTAGATAAGGACTGTACGGCCTCTGGGGACAAACATACCTCTCAATAATATAATTATTACGTACCTTTATACTAAACTGGTTCAACTTAATTTCCTGGGAAGGAAAAGAAGGCAGTTAAATCTGATTGATCATGACAACCTATCAAAATAATCCTCTTGTAATAACCAGAGTTCATATCAAATTTTGATGACACTGTGCATGCACAAACATTCTGTATTTGGAGAAACTGGGTAGTAGTTGAAGTGAAGTATTTTGGAACAGCATGCATGTTGCTCAGTCAATTTCCAGCCCTCTAATATTATTCATAAATGGGGAACTTAGCCCAGTGCATCTAAACTATTTTGCGGTTAGTATTTGTGCAGATGAATACCCAACATCTGAAATCCCTTGGAGCATCCAACATATGGAAATAATCTGCCTTTAAGTGTTAATGGGTGAGAATTTCTGAATTAAGATCTCCTACCTTGCAAAGCTCACTTTAAACAAGCTTTTAGAGGCCCAGCATCGGCAGTGGGGAAGCTGCTTGTTTAGTATGTACTATGGAATACTGCTTGCTTTTACCATGGTGCCCTGGTAATGCCATGTGATTCACTTTGACAGCTCATCTCTGGCTCCCTCATCGTTGCTGGAAAAACTATAGCTTGCAGCTTAATAAAATAGAGCAGAAAAAAACAGCACTTTTAAGTTTTCTGAAATACCTACACAAATTAAAAGTGAATAAAAATTAAGATATTCACTGTTGGTAATGCATGTTAACTTCTGTGTGCTCAGTTTATCAGTGACAAAAACAGCAGATGCATGGGACTGGAAATCAGTCACAACTATAATATCTTTGGGGATCATATTTATTAAGTGCATGAACGGTTTATGAGTCACTATGGCCAGGGACTGTATACAAATGCAGGGGGAAGGTTACCATGGCTCCTCCAGGAACAGTTCAGAAGTGAGAAGCCGTATGAGCTTCTATGGCTCACGCACTAACTACCTTGGTGGTAACTAAAATGAACAAACAATGCCAGCTGTGACTTGAACACCTACAATTCCAATGTTATGCAGCCAACCACTAGGAAACAGTCTTTCAGTAATCCTCTGAAATAGACCCCCATTAGATAAGATTTTCAGTTCCCATCAGTCTAGACTAAAATTAAACCAAACTAATGACCCTAGGAATACTTTTGCTTTTTAAAGTTTGATTTTCCTTGAAATTCAACATTTTAAGTTTTTAACCTGTCCAGAGGAGTGAAACTTTCAAAGATCTGGGCTCTTCCTCAAACACCAAAGGGAAGCATAACAGCTTCAAAAGTCTGATCTAGGATTAAAATTTTCACTGTTGAGCAGAGAGTCTTCATAGCCATGAAGGTATTTATTTCATCATAAATATCATGCTTTAAAATAGTTAAATATGCTTTGCTATCTAGCTTCTTTTACTTAGTAAAGAATACACAAGCTGTAGTGGCAGTTCAATTTTTCCCCACACATAAGTCTGAGATATTGTTTCTGTGACAAACTTGATGTATGGCGTTCTAATGGACAACAGCAGTCATTGAGATAGCAAGATACCTGGGTCCTGTTAGGATGAAAAGAACTACAAACTTTTGTTATAATGTCTTTGGATACCCTGTATCCACACCTTACTGCCACTCCAGGTATTTTACAAGCATTGGTTGTATGACCTGGGATGATGTTATTTAGCACAACAATATCTGGTTAGCTATATGTTACAAAGTTCTTCACATCTTGGTTGAGAAGCCTTAAAAGTGCAGTTTCACTAATTAAGTTCCTCTAACTCTCCCTCAGTTGAGTGCCTTGCATTTCAAAATTACCTAAAAGACCTGCTCACAATAACGCTAGGTGCTGTGTAACAGACTTGCTTCAGGATCTCCAATATCATCACTGTAATAAGGTGCTCTGGGGAGTGGACACCGCAAACTGATTGACAGACGACATTCCTGCATGCTGACTCAAAAAAATATTACAAGGAATAGTAAGACATGTCAAGACCCTATGTTAGGCCATGTCTACACTAGTGATCTCACAGCAGCACAACTATACTGATGGAACTGTTTCACTGTGAGCCCTAGGCTACACTTACCGCCATTTTTGGCAGCAGTCAACAGGAGATACATAAGGTACATAAAATACCTTGTGCATTTCCCACCGACTTCTTAAATCCTCCCTGCACACTACACTAAGCCAACCAGAAATGGTGTCCGGTTGGCGTAGCAAAAGTGCAGTTATGGAGCTGGTGTTCCAGCACCGGTTCAGTTATCGATTGAGCGCGTCTACACAGATGCCTCAATTCAAACCTGAAGATCGCGCTGACAGCAGCGACTTTGCTGCCATCAGTATTGACTTGCCCTAAGATATCTCCTATTGGCATAGAGCAGTTACGCGAGTGAGCTGTCCCATCAACATAACAAAACCACCTCTACAAGCAGCAGCAGCTACGTTGGCAGGAGAAGCTCTTGCTTCTGCTGATGCAACTTATGTTGCTGGGGTTGAGGGGTTGGTTTTTCCCCACACCACTGAGCAACATAAAACTTGTACTAACAACAGTGGTAGTGTAGACGAAACCTTTGTTTCTTCAATTAGTAGAAGGAGAAAAACAAAACTTCTTAAGCACTCAAAAACTGTACACACAAACATCTATTTGAAGGGAGTGGCATAAAATATCTAACTATTAGTTAATGCCTGTGCCAATATGTAAAAGAATACTACAAGTATGTGCACGAGCACAAAACTTTGAAGAGACTAGCTTCTGATACTCAATAATACAAAACAACACATTTAAAAATAATAATCTTACATATCAACTTGATATCTTATTGGATTTGGATACAAGGAAGGTACCTGAAAAGCAAATCAGCAGTGGAACCATGGGAGGGAAACAGGGTACTACCTGACATTTTCTGGAGAATAATGGACTAAAATCCATCTCCTTCGCATGATAAATTACCCCTCCACCAACCTATCATTTTTCAGGATACTCTCCTGAAATCACTCTATTTTCTCATTCCAACTTTGTGTCACTAACAATATAGGAGACTCAAGCAGCTGGTTAAACAGCAAACTAGACTTCTGGGTTGAGCTAAGAAAATATTATCAAGGTATGTCTTATAGCACAAAATTTAATTATCACCCTCTGATGATTCACATGACTAGATGGCACTTCTCAAACCATAGTTCTAAAGGAAAAAAGCAGTCTAAGATGATTTATCTACAAGAAGTTTTCCTGTGTACAGCAAGGATTATTTCTTGACAACTATCTTATGGCTTTATGACAATTTGCTTTTTAGAGGCAAGTCTAGAAATTTTGACTATTAGAGTTACAGTTCAGCTCTCTTCCTCTCCGAAATGTCTTTTTTTTGCACCAAAGTTTATTTCAGATCTGCAAGGTTACTAAATCACAGCAATCACCGGGAGCTGGCAAGCAGGGTGGCTTGAGCCCCGGTGGCTTGCCGGCGGCTGCCACCCAAAGAGCCGGCAGGCCAGGTGGCACCAGGGCTCTGGCTGCGGCAGCAGCTGAGGCCCAGGCGGGACCAGGGCTCAAGCCACCTGTGGCAGTGGGGCTCCAGCTGTCATGGCTCCTGGCAGCTAGAGACCTGCTGCCACCTTGTCAATTTCACTGCTCGCTAGAGCAGTGAAATTGACATATTTGACAGCTCCAGTGTCCCAGAGTGGCCTCGATTGGCACTCAGACATTTCTGGAGGCTGTCAAAGGCGGAAAACGTGTACACATGTGCTCTACCATGGAACAGCTGTTCCATAGTAAGCCTAACCACCCTCGTTTTGGGTGGTTTACCTGTTGCACGGCAAGAGAGTCTTGCCACGCAACACAACATGAACATGTGTACACTCACAGCCTTAGAGCGCAATAAGGCTTTCGTGTGAACATGGCCTAAGTCATCAGGAAAGAGCTTCTCAACTCTGGGACCTCTCCTGGTGACATAGCACTGTCTACACCTGTGCTTAGGCTGGTATAATTTACATCACTGAGAGTGGGGGCTTTTTCACACCCCAAAGCAATGCACATTTTACCTCAGTAAATACTAGTGTAGACATGCCCTCAGTAAAAAAGTATGTAATCTGATATCATCCTAGATTAGAGAGGTAAATGACACTTTGTCTCTCTGTTTTCACAGTCAATAGGTGTGGCTGAAATCATTCCTGATCAGACTGACAGGATGTCTCAAGAACCACTTTCTCCAGAATATCTCAGACAGACAAAAATGTCACAAATGTTTATCTCCTTGCCCGCGGGTACCCCATTAATGGGACTCAGCTTCCCCTACATTGAGGCATATATCCTCTCTAGTCGCAGCCTAATAGACTGACAAACTCACAAGTTTTTGAGGATCTCTGAATAAATATCCATTCTTGGGACAAATACTGAGCTATATTTTAAGTAGCCCATGAAGACGCAGACTTTGAATTATAAAGCGGTTAAATTTACCAATTTGAGTGTAGCTGTATATCGTTTTGCTGAATTTGAAATGCTGGTGTAGCTTCTCAATACTGCTGCTATTGGTAGGGAAGAAATTAAATTCTCATATTTTCCTCTGTATTTCATTTGAAACTCACTGGTCTCACTATGACCAAGTCCATCAGCTCTGGATAGCGTCTCTTTTACCAGCTGGGTGCAACCACACAAGTGTCTTAGACTAACTTTAAAAGAACTTTCTGATCATCAGCCAAAGTGATAAGCTGCAATTTGTCTTCTGGGAGAAAGTGCATGTCAGCAGGATAAAAGGGTCACTACTTCTACTACAAGAGATTCACTCAGGGCCAGCCCAATCATATAGGTGAACTAGATGGTTGCCTTTGGTGCCAGGCTTTAAGGGGCGCCAAATTAGATGGAAGTGATTTTTCCCTCTATTAAAAATATATATATTGATACATTTATCTCTTATAACATTTGGGGGTGGGGGGCAAAATCCTAGTTTACCTATGGCACCAAAAACCTTTGGGCCAGCCCTGTATCCACTTGTTTGTTTTCATGGTCTTCCCATCTATTTATGGCCTGTTACATTCCTGACAAAAGGAAGAATAGAACTGATGATAGATTGAGATCTTTCCAATTTAGGCCACAGATGAGATTACTAGAATGGATTTATCCCATCTACCTGCAATTTAACATTCGCACTAACTACAGACAGCTCCAGAACCAATAGGAAATTGCAGCTAGAGAGCTCATTACTTATCTTTTTTCACAAAAAAATCATACCTCTCTACATCCACTGTCCTAACCACAATCCAGAAAGCAAGGAACTCTTTCTAATCCCTATTCTAACACTGAGTGACTTACCCAAACAGAAAAGTCACTGCGCAGATCTACACTGCCTGCCCTTCTCGGCAGCAGAGGAACATAGATGGGCAAGTTACCTAAAATAACTATGTTCAGCTTCTCTGCTCTTTGCACACACACTGCACTGGTTTGAAGGCAGGGGGTCTCCTTCAAACCAGCACTATGCAGTTGCCGGGGTGGTGTTGAAGGATCAAACTTCCTCATCAGAAGACCAGTTCTTCACAGACCCGAGCAGTCTATTGGGAAGTTCCAACTGACAGCGGCAAATATGCTGCCATCAGTGAAGACCTGCCCACTCTGTCTGTCTATCTTTAATATTGAAACAATGCCTACCCTAACTCCAAATGTCAGGAGGAGAGTGGATCAACTAATTAATTTTGTAAAGGTCTCTGAAGACCAAGTGTAATATAAGAATTATTACATTCTAAGTCTTTGCATAAGATATGCATTGTTCCTCAAGTTAGCCTGTATCGTAACTGTACTATGAAAGATTTATCTTGACAATGAAACTGTTATTAGAAAATGACCATATTTAACCGATAGTAAGGAATTAAACAATCTCTAAAAACCTGCATAAAAACAAAAAATAATGTTTGGCACTGCCCAGACAGCCACTCCTGGAATAATTATCAGGAAACTTAGATCCTTCACAGGAACATTAAAAACATTTCTGAACTCAAAAGATGAATTTTTTTTTTTTTAGCATTGCTTGTTTATTTTTGAAAAAACTAGCCACTGTATAGAAATACAATTAAAACAAAATAATGCTTTCTTTGCTGCACCATCATTCCAATGGAAGATGACAAGTTAAGAAAGGGACACAAACAGAAGTCAAATGAGGTCTTTGAGCCCCCAAAAATTTAGATTTAGGGTTTTAGCATATTTATACAGATTCAAATAAGTGTCAGGGTAACAAGTCTAACCTCATTTTTGCTGCAGCAATTTTATGAATTACAGATTAACCTCCCACTATTTCAATTTATAAATGACAGTATAAAAAAAATCTAATATCCATCAATAGATGATAACAGCAGAATGAAGTTTAAGTAACCTGGACAGGAATACAGCATAGAGGTATCTTATTGCAAAAGAGGTTAGAAACATTAGGTTATTATGAGTGGTCCTGACTATTCTCTGATGGGGAGAATTGCAGTTTGCTTGTTGCTAGAAATCATAACTGCAAATAAACATTGCTGATTTTGCTAGTTTGCCAATATGATGAAAGTAAGTTTTCAACAAATATCTCCAATTCTATGGCAGCCAGAAGTACCTACTACCACAGGTTCCAGACAAGTTTTCCACATCTCCGCCCCAAACATATTGATGAAGAGGACACTTCACACCTACCAGGAAAAAAAAATTAAGACAGTTAAGACTGCAAAAACCTCTTACACTGGAAAATGATTGCACAGTCTGCTGTCTTCCAGTAGCAAATACAAGCATTATATTAACCCCATTATGCTGTTTAATGCACACACAGACTAAAGTCAAAAGAGCTCACTGACAAATACCATCTGTAGAGATGAACAACTGTGTGAAGTACCTGTGCAAGAATTATGCATTTCTGTTACCAAAGTTAAAAAGAATACCCCAATACTAGTGTGATATTAACTGGGTTCAAGAAAACTTCAGTGCTACTTACTGACGATCCAACAATAAGACAGACAAATGCAGAACTGCAAGAAATACAGTCTGAATTCTTTTTGCTTTAGTGCACATATAGACAAGGCCAGGGGAACACTGACCAATATAATTAGCTCACCCCCTTGTCTTTAGAACAATATACAAGTGCTATGCTTTGAGTCATGTATCCAAACCCCATAGAAAAATTTGCCAGAGCCCAGTAAGCAGGAAAGCCATGCAAGTATGGCACAGGGAATAAATGCTACCCAATCAGCTAACGCTGTTACTCAGTTTGGGGCAATGGGGGAGTGAGTTATACAATAAATGCTTCATGCATTTCTTGGAAACAAAGCTGACTTGTGCCTTTGAAACCAGAACTGAAGATGTGCATCTCTCTATAGCAGTTACACCAAGGCCCAGTCTACACCGCCGGGAAACTTGGCAGCAGTCAACAAAGTTACACAAGCAATGCAGAGTAACTTGTAAACTCCTACCAACTTCCTAACTCCTTTCAGCACCGTATCTTCACTGTGCTGCACCACCTGAAGGGATGGTAGCATATCTTAACTGACCACCAAGTTGATCTGGAAAGACTGATCTCACGGCAGCGACTTTGCCACCATCACTGTAGATGTGGCTCAATACACCACTAGCTTTGCGCATCTAAACTCATTTCACAGCAGAAGTAACATGGTGTATCCTTACAATATCTTGTGGTGATCTTGGAATCGCTAGATAATCTTGTAGGTATTGATTAAGTAAAATCAAAGGTGAAAGAGGCTGTATCAAATTCCAGTAACTTCATGGAATTTATAAACTGAAAAAAAAAAAAAAATCCCACAATACACTGTACAAAGGGATAGATTAATCCAGTGCCAAGAAAGAGGAAGGAGAAATAAAGAAGTTTACAGAACAGAATAGTTTTCATCTGCAGACTTATAAAATACCACCACTGGGTGGGTTGTTAAATTTCAGAATAGGTTAGGGAGACAACTATCTTATTTCAACCCCACAACACACCTCTTTTAAAAGGGTAAATCCGCTGCAGCATCCCTGCAAATGAAATTTAACTTCCAGGATAGACGAGTCCCTTTAATAAAAACTCAACTGCCATTGACAACTAGTAGCTGTTTCAGGCGGATAAATATACAGATTAGCAAAAAAATGTTTTACTGAGTACTATAGGACTTGTACTTAACTGTTTTGCATTTAAGAATCTCACCTTCCTTCATTAGATAGATGTGCTTTCAAGCATTACTCCAGCCAACAAATACGGAAACAGACAGAAGATAAAGTGATTTAGCCACCATCACACAGAGACCCATCAGCAAAGCCAGAACAAAGTCCAGGTTGCCGAACTACTACAAGACACTGTCAACGGGCAAATGCTTCCTCTCCCTCCACCCAAATAAAAAATAAATTTGATGAGGTTCTGCATACACATGAATAAGTCTTTATGATTGCATTTGTGCCAGTAATTAGTTTTTGAAACCAATGAAGTATGCCAGCTATTCAATAATATGCGTAGATATGATTCACTGGAATTGCACTAGGGGCTGTCAGTTAGTAAAAATACTAAACACTGACTATAAGACTTGCCAAGATTTGACATTTGTGGTTGAGAACAGAATTGAACAGGTGATTTGCCACCTGTTATATAGAAGACATAATTAATTTGTCTCTTTTTTAAAAGACAAACAGGTGGTCTTGCATTTAAGATTATTTTAACAATCATGTCCATCCAGAATAACTGGTATTCCTGTTTTGAGTTTAACATAAGGCCTATGTGAGATGACATGATGTTGGATCCAACTTCACTATTTTAATGATTCTTCAGATGCAAGAACTAGTGTGACCCTTCAATTACATTAAAAACTGTAATGAAAACAGGTCTATGACAGTGCAACAAGCATCTACCTCTAACTCACATTTTACCATATGGGGGAGTCTAGCTGTATCCCGTTATGTTTGTGTTTGATAGTTTGCAATAACACTGCACACCGAACTCACGTCTTTGAAACTATTTAAATTGAGGAACCACAAAAAGTTATTTATTTAGTCCGTGGCATCCAAAGAGAACATTAAATTAAATTTTTCAGACTGTCCATAGTGCCAAGCTTCACTTTCAACTATATTCTAGTATATATACAAAGTAACTCCACGGAAGTTAGCATCAGATTAAAGACTGACTAAATCTGTAACCACATTAGTTACAAACAGTAAATTATGCAAAGTGTGCTTTAGATCCCAAGTATCTGGCCCCTTTACCAAAACAATATACCTTGGAAATTTCCAGGATGGTAGAAGCCAAGGCTGGAAGGACTGGGTACATTTAGAGAGAACTCTGATCCACAAAAGAGTACTGAGTTTCATCAGTCTAACCAGAAGCCTGATTCAAACCGAAGTTATTTTCAAGCTCTCTTTCATAGAACTTTAAATAGAAACATCCATCCTGACAGATGCAACTAATTTTCCTTCAATAGACTGTGTTAATTTGAACTGTCTTCCAAGCAGTGATCTTTGCTGCAAGTTGGATACGTGAACTCCAGCAGGATGTTTCACAGTTCTGTGTCCAGTCATTGTTAGCCACGTGGTTATGAATTAGGCAGGGGTGGAAGTGCCCAAACAAAAGATTCAAGAAATGCATCATCTGTGATTCAACTTCACAGAGTAACAATTCAACTAGATTGGAGTTTTGTGCCACTAACAAGCAGGACTCATCATTAATGTGCACAAAGCACCATTCTTTTTAGTCTCTCAGAGTTCTTGTTATTGAGGTAGATCCAGGGGCAGGATTGATGTAATGTTTTGTACATGGATCAACAACTTAATGAATACCTACAGGGCAAATAGAGAGCTTTAAACACATTTTAAATAATGTAGCCAGATATTAGATCAGTTTTATTAAAATTATTTTAACCAGATGCCATATTAATATCATGATTATGAAAATACACTTAGATACAAATGGAAGCATCTTGTTACAACGTAAAGCAACTGAAGACTACTCTCCATGGCAAAAAGTAGCAAACCTATTTCTTCAACACAGTATTTAAGAAGGTTCAAATCAACCTATTCTGAACATATGCATGTGTAAACAAGCTGAAAATCTGATAAACCATTGGATTTCTACCTATTGGCAACTGATGACAGATCTGGGTACAGCAAGACAAGTTGTATAAAGTTCCATCTAAAAAGCAGCTCAGATATTACCCCTTCCTTCATTTTGGGAATAAACCCCACACTCCTTCCTATAGCACTTCCCCAGAGCTGACAAGAATACAGATTTCTGGGTCACTAGACAATCACTTTCACTCATGGATCCCAAACAAGGAAGTTTCACAAAGTACCTGAGCTCTACTGGCATATGCTCATCAGGCATGCCACCATACTACAATAATCTTTCATTATTCTGCTAGCCAAAACCTAGGTTAATAGAGACAGTTTTTCCTTAAATTTCACAAGTCAAAAATAAAGAGGGTCCCATGCAAACTGGAAAAAGACACAGAATAGGCGATTAATAGATGCTAGAATCTTAAGAATTAATATATGCAGCATGTGATAGCAGGGAGTCTGAGTGATATAGGAGAGGGAAAAGGGATCTATCAAAATATTAATTTGGGGGAGAAGACAGCTTGAGAACTGACTTACAAGCATAGCATTGAGATATGCTGGTTCTTTGCCCTACTTATGGAGCAAAATCCCTGTTGAAGTCTATTTGCTACTACAAACTAAGTTCACAGGCACAGAGCTAGATAATCTTTTACTAAGCAAAGGAGTCATGTTTGGGGAACCCTTTAATGGCATTCCAAGTTGCAAAATGGCTTCAGTTAATTAGCACAAAGTTTAGTTTAAGATTTTAACTCAGTGGGTATAAACATCTCCAATTATTGTATTAATGGAGAAAAAATAGTTTCTCCATCCCTTTTGAATTCAGTGTAGCCTACACAGATGCACACACAAAAGCTTTAAAAACCAGGCCCTCAGAAGATTTCAGCAAGCACTCAATAGGCCCAAACCCTCGCCCCAACCTTCCTTCCCTCCCCCCCCCCAAAAAAAAAGAAAAAAAAAGAAAAGAAAAAAGCAGGAAGCCAAAGCAAAACCCTGGCAGATTATCACCACAAAAATCTGAACCACAAAAAAAAGCAGCTGCTGAGCTCTGCACCAGTTCTATTCGTACTTTAGCTACAGACAGCAAAGCACTTGAACTGCATTACTATATAGCAATTTAAAACTATGATTACACATAATGAATAGCTTGAAATATCTTGTTCCTGAATTTGTTTTGCTTAACTCCTAAATGGCACACTTCTTCAGAGCCTATTTTGGTTTAAGATTTTTTTAAACAGCTTGTTTTTGCTCCATCAAATGTATTTAGGAATCCTGCTTTTTGGCCTTAGAAGGACCTGAGCTTTCTTTCAAAAGGACTCTCAAACTATTCAAAAGCTATAAAGTAGAGAGAAAGTACAGCAGTATTTTCCATGGATGAAGTCATAATTTGAAAGGCATGGAATGTAGTCCAGATCCCCCTCATTCACCCTAACCAGAACATAAGGGAGATTCCCTCAATTTAAGAGCCCCAGAATGTCCTCCCCTACCTTAGCCTCATAAGGCAATAGGGGAATCACACCTCCACCTCCTGGAGAAAAGATAACCGAAAAGCTCCACGGACCTCATTAATAGGGAGAAAGGAAGCAGGGGCACCAGTGTGGAGACCAGTTACAACTTCCCTTGTCCACTTCCTCAGATGGGGGTATCATGGTGAGAGCAAGTGAACAAGCTGCCCCACTTTACACAGCCAGGTGCCAGATGTGCTCAAGGGAGATTCCCCTTGTATCTCCCAGAGGAAATACTACCCCAGGATATAGCAAGGATTCCAGAGAGCATCTCCACAGTCCCAGACCACAATGAGAGAGCATATGCTTCACAATTAATCAACAGAATTCCTCTTTTTTGTACCTGACTGGAGACCTTATCACCTCCCATTCCCTTATGGGACAGACACCCCAGAGAAGGGAGAGTTAACTGAGTTGTATAGCTAGCTTACACTTTAGAAAAAAAAAAGGGGGGGGGGCATGCAGAACAATAATGATAGTGATGAAGAGGTGGTCGGGGGAACAATAAGCTGTAAAACCAGGGTGACTTTTGTGAGAGGGCAAACATTAAAGGGGAACAGAGAAGTCGTAATTTAAATTGGGAATTTTAGGTAGTGAGATTCAAAATTAAGTGGGTCACATTGTTAGCCTATGTAACCACATAGCATTGCAATAAGTTATAGAAGGAAGGATGATCAAATTTAAACAAGACACATGAATAAACTCCTTGGGCCAAGGAACCCAATGCTGACTGCAGTAGTGTCACAAAGACCCAATGTAAATAAGAAAGGACTGAAGGAGAAAGAGTACCTTGTCTTTTTCTCCAAAAGCATTAACGCCCTCACTCCTTGGCCAATTATTCTAGTCTCTTCTTGTATTAGAATCCAGAATCTGAAAGATTTGATACAGATTTCTCCAAAAATTATGTTTGTCACAAACAATGGATTGACACACAACATTAACATTAAGGATATGAGAATAGCAACATTCAAAGACAAACACATTTCTTATACCCAGAGCACTAAAAGTTTAAATCAATGGTTATCACCTACAGTTCGCAGACCCCTAGGGGTCCATTCGAAATTGTTTAGGAGTCCACAAAGGAAAAATAAAAGGTTGAAAACCACTGAAGTGATGAAAAGGCAGAGTTTATGGAGCTAAAAACACCTGCTTTGCTAAATTTTACTAATAATAAACTAGATATTCTGTAGCACAGCTATTGTTTTTAAGCTGTAATTAGATCATTTTCTTTCTTTCTCAAGCAGGAATTCTCTCTTGCTGCTAACAGCTAGAAGTCCTTTAACATTAACATCAATTTCAGAAGCATGAGCATTTACTTCAGAATTTTCCTTGAATTAGAGGGCATGGTATCTGAATTTGGTTTGTCCCACTAATAATGAAATCTCTACTAACCACGTTTACCGGAAAGCCAAATGAGCCTTTTAAACTGCAAAAAGAAGAGCCAAAACATACTGGAATTACAAATTAGAGGGAAGTGTTAGCATACAAATAAGGTATGTATGTAGCACAAGAACTGGACTAAATTATGACACTGCTTAGTTTTGTATCTATCCTCAGAAACAGGATGCTCTTTATAACAAACTAGGATGATCAGAGAAGCCAGAACTCCCTTTAAGTTTTGCCTCCCAACCATATCACTGCTATTAAACCCTGTTGGTCATCCGTTGTGTAACCAGGCAAATGGCTTATACATATGGGAAACGATTGCATTAATCCAATATAAAACTTAAAATTTCACATTGTATTACACTGACAGATCCACTGCCATCTCAGAGAAAATGAAGACTTTTTTTTTCTTCTAATAGCTCCTTTTCTTCCTTTTACAAAAAGATGATGTACATGAACACAGTTTTATTTCTAACCTTTAAAAGTACCAGTTAAGGTAACTACTACTGAAAGAGTAGAAAAGTGATTCTCTGGTTTACTTACTTTATAAACAGTCAGTTACACCTGTTCCTATAAGACTTCCAAATAGCAATAGAAAAGGAAGTAAAAATAGTAAAGTTTTATGATCAGATGACAAAAATTGACAGAAGGATCTATGAGAAGGTCTGGAACCATAAGCTACTTTTAGTGATTATACAGAAATGAATAATTCATAGTGATAAAGAGAAGCAGAAAAGGTTTAATTAAATGGATGCTTTCATGTATGCTTTATTAAAACAGTAGGCAAAAAAAAGTATTAGTTCTACATTGCCCATTTCTCAGTCAGCTGTATTCCTCATGGGAACTTTTGCTCATTTCTGTTCCAGATTTTACTCACATTTGTGATTTTTAAAACACATCAAAACTTTCTACTGACCATAAAATATTAGTCAAAGATTATATATGTTACAATGTTATATCATAGTAAGCTGCTTCCTGCACGTCAAAGAAAATCTAGACCTTCCTGGGGTGGAAAAAAGCAGCACTGGGAACTTAACAGTTAAAGTGTCTGTTCCCAGACAAAAGTCATTTATAATTTCAAAATTTTCTTTAAGTCCACAACCCATAAAACCTCATCTGATAATGAATATTTGATTCTTAAAAATCTCAAGTTTTATCTCCTCTTTACCAAAAGCTGCGCTCAATCAGACTGCTGTGCTTTTCAGCTTGTGAACATGGCAGGAATTTCACATTTGTTCAGAAGGAAGATTTTTTTAAACAATTTTCAACATAACTTCCTCCCCCCTAACAGCATTAAACAGGGTACACATGAACTACAAGACGTAGAAATTCAAGAAGAAACTGTGCCCCACCCCTAGCAAACCAGTCAGGAAGCTTATTGCAAATAGGCAACTGTTTCAACAGGGGACAAAGTTTTTGTCACCAAGACCCAAAAGCCCTATGTCAACTGGTTGCTTGGTACAGAGATTGCATAACCATTGTTTAACTAAAACAACATGACCATTAGCAGTGGTATTTGCAGAACTCAGTACCATAGTCATCCGTTACTCATCTTGGTTAGCAGAATATTTTTCTATAATATATATACTTTAGGGCTGACACAGATTTAGAAGCAGCAATTTTTAAAAAAGGATTTGTTATCAGTAGGGTTAATTTTATTTGCTGTGACAAAAAGGAAAGAACACCAGAAAACATATTTTACAACCTTGTGGATACTTTGCAATCTCTCCTTCAGAATTTTTAGAAGCCAAATGACTGGGCATCAAAATGGCAGCTGAAATTCATCTTTGGTAAGTGTGAAGTAATATTGGAAAAAATAATCCTAGTTATACTTACAAAATGATAGCATCTAAATTAGCTGTTATGATTCAAGAGAGCTCATGGAGTCGTCATGGATAGTTCTCTGAAAACACCCATTTAATGTGCAACAGCAATCAAAAAGTTAACAAAATATTAGGAACCATTAGGAAAGGAATAGATAAGAGGTAAATAGCATATAAGACAAGATAAATATCCATGATACACTCATATAATGCCCACATATTGACTACTGCATACAGTTCTTGTCACCCCATCTAAAAAAAATATATTAGAAATAGAAAAGATACAGAGAAGGACGACAAAAATTATTAGGGATATAGAAAGCTTCCACAACAGAAGCAATTAAAAAGACTGGCACTGTTCAGCTTAAAACTGAGGTCTATAAAATCATGAACGGTGTGAAGAAAGTGAATTGGGAAGTGTTATTTACCCTTTCAGATAACATAAGAACCAAAAGTCAACCTACAAAATTAAGAGGCACCACATTTATATATTATAAAAAGAAAGTACTACTTCATACAATGCACAGCCTGTGGAATTCATTTCCAAGGGATGTTGAGAAGGCCACAACTATAACTGGATTCAAAAACCAATTAAATAAATTCCTGGAGGATAGGTCCATCAGTGGCTATTAGTCAAGATGACCAGGGACGCAACCCTATGCTTTGGGTATCCTCGAGCATCTGACACATGGTCGGAGTGAATGACATGGGATGGGACTACTCAACGATTGTTGATTGCCCTGTTCTGTTCATTCCCTTTGAAGCATGTGGCATTGGCCACTGGCAGCAGACCAGATACTAGGTGAAATGAACCATTGGTCTGACATTCATATTTTCTTATGGTTAAATCTACCCGTGGAACATCGGCATATTATCACAAATCTGTTTGCGCATTATCCGCTACCCAAGACAAAAAAAATATGAACTAAAACAACAAAAAATCTCTTACCAATAACAGAAATAAATCACTTCCAAATAGATTTTCCATATAGGAAGAAAGGCAAATATGTTAAGATACTGCAGATGAATTTATTTGTGAAACTCAGAATTCATATTCAACACCCACTCAGTTCTTCCTCAAAAGGAAGACGTGTTTGACAATTGTGCCCTGCCCGGATAAGGTAGTCACATCCACCAGAGAATAATTATACTGCTTTGGATAAAAATATATTAAAAAACACTGCATCCTATTTCAGAATCATATCCTACATAGCATAGTATCTTATAACCAATAAGATATCAGGTCCCTTCAAAAAGGCTTAGAACCAACCAACTACTACCACTGGTGCAAGCCACCCCTGGTTCAAGATAGCTACCTTTCTTACCTAAAAAGAAACATATAAGACCACTGTCTGGTAGCCAGGGTATAACATTAGTTCTCTTCTGCCAAGGAAACTGAAGTTTGCAAACAGTAGTTGAGAGTACCCATGTAATGATTTTCCATCTTGCCACATAAATATATAGCCTTTCAAAAACAGATTCATTTGCCAAGAGAAAAAAGGATTGCACACAGGTTTGTTCTCAAAGTTAATAGTAAGCAAGCTAGCCAGATTCCTCTTACATCTTTGCAGAGCAAGACCTCGATGCACAGAGACTTATGCACATGTTTAACTCTTTGCTGACTTTAATGCTGCTTCCAAAAGAGATGGAGGCAAAACCCACTGGCTTGGTGATCACTCTACTAGGAGAAGTTCAGTCATCGGGGGGGGAGGGAGGCACTGTCAGGCAGTTTAGACGCAAAATGTGATTTTACAAAAAACCCACAACAGAAACATTGGCAAACCCAGCTAGCTCAATGGGCAGAGCATCAGGCTCTTAATCTGAGGGTTCAGGGGTCTAACTCCTGTCCACTTATTACACAGTCCTGCCTTGAATGCCTGGGACTGGACTAGATGACCTCTTGAAGTCCCTTCCAGTCCTACCTTTCTAAGATTCTAAGCTTGGTTTTGTTTTGCTTTTTAAAATAGTAGTAGGGAAGTAAACAGTGTCTATGATGTTTGTAATGCAGGCATTTCAATACTGTGCTAATGCATGAAAAGTAAAACAAATCTATTTTTACTGATAGAGCTGAGTGCAAAGGTAAACAAAAAGCATAAATAGTATTTTCCAATCACACAAAATTTGCTAGCTGTCTCAAGTAAAAGAATCATCCCCACAGAGCAAGTCACATAAAATCTAAATCTGATTTGTGTAGGACATAAACAGACAAAGGATGGGAAGGACAAACAAGAACTGCAATAATCAGTTTCTTAGTAATGTACATATACATATTGAACAAGATTTAAAATGACAACAGAGTCTTGTGGCACTTTTAAAGACTAACAGATTTATTAATCGCATGAGCTTTCGTGGGAGAAAATCCCACTTCGTCAGATGCTTTGAAGATAGGAAAGTTACAGAGTGGGAGGAAATTAAATGCAGGGGAGTGTATGACATAGCATCAGGTCAGGCTGTAACAGCAAATCAAAATAGGTGTTAGGATTCAAAACACTGGGGAACAGCACATAGAGGAGGGGGGAGGTCAATTCACTTGATGTAATGCGAGAAAAATCCATAGTCCCTGTTCAACCCCAAGGCAACTGAGTCAAATTTGCATATAAGTTCGAGCTCTGCAGACTCTCTTTGAAGCTGTGATTTGTTATTCATCTGTGTCAACACAGCTATTAACAAGTCGTTAAGGGAGTGAGCAGGGAGGTTGAAGTGTTCCCCTACAGGTTTTGCAGTATTGCAATTTCTGATGTCAGATTGTCAGGATGTCAACAAAACCATACACACTTTAGAACTTGTCTACACAGTTTTTGTACTGTTTTAATTGCATCAGTTTAGAAACAGATAGTACAACCCCTTAGTGTAAATGCACTTATACTGGTCTACAGATGTCCCAACAGGCAAACTTAAGCAGTACATAACTGTGCATAAACCACCGCATAGCCTCTTCCTCCAGGGAAAAACACTATTCATTTATTTGAAGAGAAGAGAAAAGTAGCACTAGAAACTAATGACACAATCCACACCCTAGGTATAACTTCCTTAAATGAAATGTGGCTGAATACATATTCTTCCAAGCATCATAATTCCATCATCGATGAAAACAAAAACAAGCCCATATGATGAGTATCTGTTGTAGACAAAAATGCAACCCAACTTCCCTTTAATCAAATTTTTGACATCAACTCCTGTCAGAGCGCTAAGCTTCCACTGACATTTCTATTACCCTGCTTTAAAGAGACCTTATGAAGCAAGATGTTAGTTTTGTAGGATATAGACATCCATATCACATAACCAGTATAAATGGCACAATTTACTGGGAGTCGAGAACTGACTAGATAAGACTGGGTTACTAAGATGTGAGCCCTTCAAGGGGGGAAAAAACAAAACCAAAAACAGTTGCCTTGCCAAATCAGACATTCTTGGAATGAAAGTCAACCACCACTTTTCAGCATTTTATTTGAGTCCCCACCATACAAAAAGAGTCATGCTACTGAAAGCCACTTAACAGTAGAAATCAGTTGGAACTGGAATTTCCCAGATTTTATTTTCATGGTTCACACAGTTAGATGCAAGGAAGTAACAGAAGTAGAAGGGCATTTTAAGAAGTAGTCAAAGAAAGACAGCATCACATCCACAAGTGATTTTATTGCATCATTTCAGATTTAAATCAACAAATTTAAAGCAAAGGAAAATATATTAATTTAGCCATTTTCCAGCTTCACCTGATACTGTTCCTGACTCTACTTTGAGGAATAGTCTATTCAAGATGACCAATAAGGACAAACCTAGAGCAACCCTAAAAGTTAACAGAACTCATGTTCTGAACAACCCAATGTAAAGGGTTTTTGGTTGTTTTTTTAAAAGAAAAGTAATTTGCATGGAGATCAACATAAATGTGACACACTACCAGCTTATAAAGAACACAATGTTCTCATCCAGACAGAGCACTGTTATCAGGATGCTCTGTATGCCACATGGCCAAGTAACTCTGACTGCCTCACAATCAAAAGGATTGTCTGAATTTGCCCTCCTACAAAACCAAAGTTCCAGAGACAGAAGACCATATTTATGCCAAAATGCAACAGAATTCAGTAGTGGGTGCCCAGGTCTGTCCTTCAGGATGCCATGGGCATCCATCCACCTCATGAAAAAAATCTGTCTCCAGGATCCCCTCTACCCTCCCATCATCAGCGCACACACAATAGACACATGGAGTCCACTCTATTTAGACAAGTTTAATTTTGTGTAAAAACATCCCAAACTTTAACAGAAACTTAAGGATGAATTAAAAATTTTCAAGCAGTAGGTGTCTGTTGGGGGCATTTTTGGAACATTTCAATTAAACAGGTTAGGTTGGATGTAAACCTTAACCTTCCCCTGCAGTGTTTGCAACCCTAATACTGCAGTATGGAGCTAACTCACAGAAGCCAGAAAGTGAATTTTACTATGAAAGTGATTAATTTGTTTTCATTACCCAAGCTAAATATAGGGCTAATTGTGTAGACAAAGATGAATAGTAAAAGAAAAAAAAAAATTCTGTTAAGCTTTCAGTGCTCCTTTTGAGATAGGATTGCACAGAAAGTGGGCCTCCAGAGCCCAAAGGGTCTCCAGGTTTTCAGAATGCCAGCCAGCCGCCCTCCCCCAGGAAAGTCATCTAGGTGGGTCGGAGGGACAAGTTTTCTCCAGGGGGGTTTCCAAATCCATCGGCCTTAGGCAGGAAGTCTGGGAGAGGGGATGAAGTCACGTTCTCGCATGGATGTCAGTCACATTCCTCAACCTAACTACCCCTTCCTCACCCCGGCACGGCTGCTCAGAAGGCTCTCCCAAATCCTCTCCTGCCATCACCTTCCCCATGCAAAGAAAACCAAGTGAGCTGGGGGGGGTCGGGGGATTTCTATGGAGTCCCTACGCATTTCGATGCTCATCTCTGGTTCCCCTCCCGCACGGCACTCACTTTCTCTTGTACTCGTCCCTCTCCCGCTTGACTTTGGCCAGCACGTTGTAGAGGGCCCGGATCTCGGGGGTGATGGTGTCGATCTGCACCCCGACGCCATCCGGATGGACCCAAGAGACGCCGGGCCCCTGCAGGGTCTCCAGGCCGCCGCCACCCGTGCGGCGCACCTGGGTGTAGCTCCAGATGGTGCCAGGCAGGCGGCCGTAGTGCTGCGGCTGGGAGGACGAGGCGGCGGGGCCGGGCGGCAGGGCACCGTGGCCGGCCGGCGGGGGCCCCGAGTCAGTCTGCACGGCCTGGTCCCGGGAGAAAGTCTTGTAGCGGAAGCGGCGGTCGCGCTCGCTCTGCTGCGCCTGCAGCTGCTTCTCCAGCAGCCGGTTGCGCCGCTCCAGCTCGTGCACCTTGGCCAGGAAGCAGCGGAAGCGCACGTTCAGCCCCTTCAGCAGGTGGATGTTGGAGCCCAGGTCGTTCCGCAGCGCCGTGGTCACCGGGGGGGCGGCCGCGCCGGGGCTGGCGGGGCCCAGGGGACCGGGGGCTGCGCCAGCGGATGAGGAGAAGGCGCGGGCCATCTCCCCGAAGAGGAGCGAGTTCATCATCATCCCGGCGAGCCGAGCCCCGCCGCAGCGAGGGGGAGCAGCGGGGGGCGAATGTAACCGGAAGTGGCGGTTAGACGGGGGGAGGGGAGACAATTCTGAGGTAAAAGAAAACCGGCCGGGCCGATGCTGCCTCGCAGGCCGGGTGTCTCCGAAGGTGGCGCGAGGCGCCCGGCTCCGAGCGACCGCTCGCTCCTCCTGCGCCAAGCCCGCCGCTGCCGCATCGAGCGCCGCCGTCCCGGCACGAGACTGTGACTGACTGAAGCCGGCGACGCGGGGCGGGACTCGGCACTAACGCCGGACACAGCCCCGCCCTCTTCCTCTTCGGCCCCGCCCACCTAGCCCGACTGGCCCCGCCCACCCAGAGACCGAGCACTCCCCGTCCGTTGCCGAATTGTCCAATGGCCCCGCCTCTAGGGTTGTAGCCGCGCCCACGCACGATGGCTCCTCCCCTCCCCCTGCCTTCTCATGTGTATTAACTCCCTCCCTTTTCCAGGGTGCCGTGTTGCCTGCCTCTAGTCCAGGCGAGGTCCCAGGAGGCTGCTTCCTTGAGCCAGCTTTCACGTTCGTCTTGCCAGGGAGGTCTGCTTTGTAAAACCCTGCCCCTGGGGGAAAGGCAGCCAGGACTCTGTTAGGGTCCAAAAAAGAGCAGCTAGCATCTGTCCTAAAGAGGAGGGTTCAGAGCCAGGGCATTCCCATTGGTTCCGTGCAGTGGTTAAAGTATAATTTGATGGGCCCCGGAACCCTCCTAATCCCCGGGGCCCCTTCCCATATTATCTGGGCCCCTTTCATGCATGTGCGGGCCCAGCCCAGGTAGGCATTTGCAACCACATCTCAGTACCACATGTATCGGTTATCGCTCCATAAAAATATTTATAATTTTATATGGCGTTTATGTCTATAGCAATTATTGTCACAAACTAGCAGACACTGCATAACACAATAACTATTGTGATTAATAATGGTGGAGTGTAGGACCTGCTAGCAGCCAGGGCAGGGTGGAACATGCGTTCCGCTGGATTTTTCTATTTTTAGGGGTCCCTCAAATTTGTGGGCCCCGGAACTGTGTTCCAGTGCTGTCCCCCTTACTTTAACCCCTGGTTCTGTGCATGAGCTGCTACAGGGAATATTGCGCCCTCCATCCCATTTAAATCAGAGATCCATTGAGGAAACCATCCAAGCCCTTGTGAGGAGCTGTCAGACATCCCATCCCAGGAGGCATCCAGCATGCTAAGTAGAACTGCACACGTGGCTAGAAAGATGTTAATATGGTTTCACTACATAGAGGGTCTGCCTTTATTACTGGCTGGGGGTACTCCCCATACTCCATCTGGAAGTGATGATCAGGCCATTAATTTCCACTCAGAAGTTGTTACTGAATCCAAGGGAAATGCATGATAAACAGCTGACCAAAATCAGACAGTTTAAAATTCCCATGTAGCTTTCAGGACTCAAGGCAGTACCACATTTCCTGTTGATTCTCACTGAGACAAAAACCAGTTGCAGAGATTGAGGCCTAGTCGGCATTAGAGATTTTTTTGATCAAACAGCTTTTTGCACCAAAACAGTGGTGTACACACTGCAATCATCACTCCTCCCCATGAACCCAACTTCTCTGATTTTGCACTGCAGTTATTAACCACCCCTTCCCCTTTAAAGTCCCAGAAATATTTGAAACTCCTCTTCCTGCTTGGTCAGCATGGAGAGATCACATCTCATATTCCTAGCTGACCATGGCAGCTCAACTCACCAAACACTCTCCCTTTTGGAGCACACCGGAGCTTCTGGGTCTGCTTGGCATTTGGTGAGAGGAGGCTGTGCAGTCCCAGCTCCACTCCAGTCAAAGGAACTATGATGCCTATGGTCATATTTTTTGTTTAATGTCAGAGAAGGGCAATGAACAAGACACGGCGCAGTGCCATGCAAAAATCAAGGCGCTGTGGCAGGAGTACCAAAAGACTAAGGAGTCAAACCATTGCTCCAGTGCAGAGTCAGAGAACTGCTGCTTCTATAAGGAGTTAGAAGCCATATTTAGTGCCAGCTCCACCTCCACCACCAAGAGACCTGAAGAGATCAAGTTGGAGAACAATGTGGAGCAGGGCATTGGGTTATTTGCAGACACAGGAGGGTTTGAGCCAGTCCCAGCCCTATAGATCTGGTGTGCAGGATGCAAGAGAGGGGAATTCAGAAAAATGATTTTTTTTATTTAATCTGATGCTGCTTGGTTACATGAGGGAGAGCTGTCCTTTGCCTTGTTGCATTTTATATCTGGTTGAGGGGCTAGACAAGCACAAGAGTAGCTGCGTTTCCATGGACTTTACATTCCCCAATTCAACTAGGCAGTGTGGCAGAAAAGTATGTTAATGCACACTGAGATTTCACATGACTCCTTCAGAGAGAGCGCTAGGAAACTTTCATGGAGCAACTCACTACTACTCACTGCTCAGCAGAGCTGCTTCCTCCATTGTAGGAAATTCTCTTGCACCAATTGGCTGTCACTTGTGCAGGGATCAAAATGGCACAGAGGGAAGCAGCATAGGGATCCAGTTTGAAGCTGATCAAATGGAGGTGATGCACTCTAGCATCCCTGCTTAATCTCAGGAGTGAGATATCAGCTTCTGTGGTCCCCCACCTGAGGAAAATGGTGGCACAATTTGAAATTTTGACCCCATCTACCTGTATGAATAGCCCAAACAACCACCCAGAACTGCTTTCCAGGCCTTCCCCAAACTCCACCCACACATGCCTACTATGCACCTAGCCTGCCTCAGTACCCCATTCACTCCATACCTTCAGACAATTGCCAGAACAATAGCTGGGCATACTCCCAGCTATCATAGCTCACACTGCCCCTCTTTGCTTTCTCCTCTCCTGCCCAGCTTTTGTGTCTGTTGTAAATAATTGTTATTTAATAAAGACATACTCTGTGCAGAATAAGCACTCTTTATTTGTCTCTTGCACATGGTGGTTGCACCTCATATTGGCTATGTCTGCACTTGGCCAAATAAGTCAACTTAGCATGTCCAGACTCAAAAATTAAGTCAACTTAAAGGGGACCCTGCCAAATCGACTTAGAGCATCCACACTGGATGCCTAAGTCGACTTCTAAGGGCTAGGTGGACCTGGGACTGGTCCACGGTGGCAGGGGGGGGCAACCCTTGCCAAGTGCCAGGGGGCTCAGCATTTGCCCCATTTTACCTGGATACAATGGGGGCTGAGCAGGACAGGGCACCTGCAGTACCACAGAGAAGTGCCTCTTTCTATTGATGTACTCTAATGCAAGATAATCTGATCTGGGGCCAAAATTGGGATAGCTTGCCATTGACCTCTCCACCATAGTTAGGGAATTCCATCACTGCGACACCATCCCTGTTGCATGCTCATTTCTAACACTCACAATCCTTCATAGCAGAATGTGATAAATGACCCTGCACACTTGCGATAATACAGCTCTAACACTGGCGATCAACAGGTAGCAGTCTGGAGTCGCCAACTTCCACATGGAGATCACCATGCACTTCTCCACCAAGAAGGCAGCTCTCATTCGGGTGTCCCTGCGCAGTAAGGCAGGGCAAGCTCTGCACAGAGTTCCATGAAATTGGCTTTGCGCATTCAAAATTTCTGCAGCCATTTGTCATCCCAGACCTGCATAATGATGCAATCCCACACACAGTGCTTTTTTCACATGCCCAGGAGTGGTGCCCGGTGTGTAGATGCTCCATGAATGCAAACAGCAATCCGGCATTGTTTGTTTGTATGGCACACAGCAGGTCAGGCACCTCGGGTTCCAGTTCAGTTTGGGAGTTCATGATATACTGCAGGATCAGCCAAGATGTGTTCAAAACACAGTGGAGAGCAGTGCAGGATCCTTCCCATCAGATAAAGTTGGGGTAATCAGGAAACTGGAGCCATTGAAAAATGCCACAAAATGCATTTGGAAACCTTGAGAGGACAGAAATCACTGCATCATGGGATGTTGAGCCTGCACCCATGATGCACTGTGATCCTCTCTGCCTTCCCATAACTAGTGGCATAAAGTGATAAGTTGCACAGCGGAATAGCTGCCCACGGTGCACTTCTCTCATCGTCAGTGCTAGAGCACCAACTGTGGGCGTGCTTTGGCGACATGAGTGCTGTGTAAATTACAGCACTTTTTGATCATCACTCTAAGTTGCATCAACAAAACTTTCTAGTGTAGACAAGACCTGAGATTGTAGCCCATCGAAATCACTGCAGCATCACTACCCTGAGCTTAGGTTATAGAATCATAGATTTATAGAATCTTAGGGCTGGAAGGGACCTCATGAGGTCATCTAGTCTGACCCTCTGCGCAAAGCAAGACCACTCCCACTAAATCATCCCAGCCAGGGTTTCATCTAACCGGGCCCTAAATATCTCCAAAGATGGAGATTCCACCACCTCCCTAGGTAACCCATTCCAATGCTTCACCACCCTCCTAGTGAGAAAGTTTTTCCTAATATCCAACCTAGACCGCCCCAGCTGCAACTTGAAACCATTGCTCCTTGTTCTGTCCTCTGTCACCACTGAGAATAGCCTAGCTCCCTCCTCTTTGGAGCACCTCTTCAAGTAGTTGAAAGTTGCTATCAAATCCCCCCTCAGTCTTCTCTTCTGCAGACTAAATAAGCCTAGTTCCTTCAGTCTCTCCTCGTAAGTCATGTGCCCCAGCCCCCTAATCATTTTCATTACCCTCCGCTGGACTCTTTCTAATTTATCCACATCCTTTCTGAAGTGGGGAGCCCAAAACTAGACACAGTATTCCAGATGCGGCCTTTGTTGTAGCTAGCTAAGTAATTAAATTATGCTAAAGCCTGCCTCAATCACTATTGAAATACTAGAGAGGGGGCCAAGCAACCTATGTATTGTGAAGCCTGCAGAGGATTTGGGGCCCTGAAAATGTCTCTTGTTTAAAGCCTGTCCAGCTTGTAAGGTTCACTAGAAAAGGGCTGCTGGAGTTTTCCTAACAGATGTAAACAGAGCTCCAAGAACTAGGCTTTGATTCAGGCACCCCATTCTTCTAGTTGCAAAAACTGGCCTTGCTTATGAAATAAACATTTTCCCCATTCTTTGCCTTCTACACTGCCAGCTTGCAATTGTATTAGTAATTGTCTTCTTTGCAGTTCCCTTCTGCTTGGTCTTATGCTATAGGAATACTTAAGAGGACATGCATTTTTTATGGTAATTTGTTGTTACGGTATTGACATAGGAGGAGAGTTTGGAATTATTGCACACTACTATATTATAATAATGCACACTGAATTACTATTTATTGCTTTAATTTAGTACCAGTATTTGCTGTTTTGTGGTGTCGCCTTCTGGATCCAATTATGGAGTAGACATTAGGGCACACCTAGATTCACATGTTTGCTTTCAAACAGGTCACTGGCATGATCCCATTCCCAATAAAGTTAATGGGACTGTTATACTACAAGAATTACTTATATAAAGTGTCATTTCTTTTTGTGACAAGAAAGGTATGTTTCAAATACGACACTTCCAAAAGTTCTTTAAGCAAACAAGATATTTTCTTTGAGAAATCAAACGATGCATCATGTTGTTAATAAGCCATGCTGTGTGAGATCTTTTAAAATGTAGTACCTCCTCTCAAGTGGACAGACACACTTCCACATAGGTAGTTTTGCCTTGTGCCTCACAATGCACCTTAAGTGTGCAAACATTTGTCATAAAATAATGCTTGTTCTGTCTGTTTGCTTAAATAATTATTTAAGGTGGATATGCTAAATCTTCGTAATAAGTTTGTCATCTTAAAATTTCCCAGTGAAATCATGACCTCCCACAGAAGTCAGCAGGACTTCATAAGCAAGTGCAGAATTTGCCACCAAGGGACTAAATTCTGCACTCATCAAAGGCAATGATTGCTATGATTCTGCTATTGAGAAGTAGTACAGCATGTGGGGAACCTGTTTAAGTAAGATTAGCATGATTTACTCCATGGAGCACTGAACTGGGATTCAGGAGAAATCCTGGTCTTAATGAAACCAAAGGGAACGTTTCCATTGACTTTAGTAATGCTAGGATTGGTAAACAAGTGGCTTTACAAATCAAAATTTGAGCCTGCTTATTTATTTATTTATTACAGTAGAAGCTATTTAAATTCTATGGCTCAACCACTGACTGTAAAGTAAACCAAACAAAGAGTCCGGTGGCACTTTTAAAGACTAACAAATTTATTTATCGCATGAGATTTCGTGGGAGAAAATCCCACTTCAAACACTTGAAGATGGGGAACTTACAGAATGGGAGCAAAATAAATGCTTGGCGGGGTCCTGGCTACCTGCATCCCCCCTCCCGCCCCCTCCCCCACCCCGTGCTGGGGGATGGGGTGGGCTGGCCCAGAGGCTGGGATTCGCTTTCTCGCCCTGCCCCTTGCCACCAATGGCAGCGGGGAGCAGCACAGCAGTGGGGGGCCCATGGAACCATGTGGCCCAGGCCGGTCGCCCTGCTCGCCCTCCCTGCAAGCACAGGGCTGCTAATATGGCTACACCTTTGGAACTTGACTGTAAATTACTTTCAGATCCTGAATGAGAAAGTCTTTTAGGAGTGCAGTGTTGTTATCCTTATTATTCCATGTTTTCAGTGCAATTTATCTAGTGCTCTGGAAAAGAAATGTGATGTTGTGTTGATCTCTTTGAGCGGGGTGGAGGTGCTGTGTCAAAGAGGTGGCTTAAAGAAACATTTTAACAGGATTATCTCTCATCAAACATAAAACCCAGTTAATATAAGTGGAAGGCGTATTCATTTTTGAGGCTCCAATAAAATATATTTAGTATTTGATATTTAAACTACCGTTACCTAAAACTAATGATGTTGAGTAGCAGTGAATGCATCAAATTAAATTACCTGTGTTTTTAATTTTTTTATGCACATGGTTATTTTCTGTTTTATAATCTAGGGCTGATCATCCCCTCACCTCTTGCACTGAGAGTCTGAAAGGAGCCAAAAATTGATTGCTTTGGTCAACAGTTTGTTGGAGGGAGAGGATTGAGCCATTCCTTCTAAACTCATTGAAGACATTTAATGCAAATTCCAGGAGCAGGGGACTCTGTGGTTTCAGGGGGGCATGGCTGTTTGAATGAAGCTGGAGAAGAGCCATTCTCTGTAGAAACATCAATATAATTTCTGTGGGGATTTTGCCCCTGTAAGATAATGCTCACCTTGGCCTTAGTCAGTACTGTGAAATGGGGCATGATTGGCCCAGCCATAAGTGGGAAGTTTGAAGAAAGCATACTGAGGTTTTGGGATAGCATAGACATACCAGGCTTCCCTATAAATGTCTTGGTCCTCCATAGATGTTCAAAGATCCGGACATACGTTTTAGGAGATTTTCAGTTTGGGAGGGTCCTGTCTATACCATGGGGTGGCAAACTCTTCCCAAACTACCACCACCACTGTACTGTAGCAAAATCTCCAACACTTCTGGCTGATCTGCAGCCTTATCGTGCATTTTTCCCCATGATCTGCGCTCCAATCTCTAGCACTTCTGGGTACCCTTCGATTGCCAGTTTGTGTGACTGTAGAAGACATTGTGGGAGTTTTTTGTCCTCATACTTCTGAGGTATATCAGGAAGACAATACATGTTAGGAGACAACAAGCAATGGGAATAGCTCACCAGGGAACTTTTGCATCCTCAGCATGTATTGCCCTGTAAATCTGCTACAATTGTTATGAAATGTGAGGATTTAGTAAAGCTGCAAGTGATATGTTTCGGGTTATTAGCAGGGACAATCAAAAGCCATTAATTCAGAAGATTTAGGCTTTTCTCACTAATATGGGTAATTCCCCAGAATCTGAGCTTTCATTATAGAAGAAGGCATTTTCAGCCTTTCTGCAAATCTAAAGACTGAATTTGACCCTTTTGTGAAGTATATAGCTACCTCCCAACATCCTCCCAGGTCTACTCTGTGTTATCTATGGAGACTGTGGTGTACATTAGACTAGAGAAAGAGGAGAGCCCTCAGGAGGAAATGTACTAAGCAAAACACCCCTGCCTGTGAACAACTTAGGAAATTCCTGTTGAAAATTGGCATGTTTTTTCAAGGAGGCAGGAAACCATTAGAAAACAAGAATATATACATGTTTGGGACTGTAGCAAAATAGTCAGTTAATTAGAGTAACTAATTTGTGTAATTAATGGTGATCTTTGGTACTTGTCCTGTGGTATTGTGTGCATTATTGCTGTTTATTAGGCACATTTATAAGGCACCCATCACTGTAGCCTCTGAGTGAACAGATTTACTGGGGCTGGATCCAAAGCCCATTGCGTCAGTATTTTTCCATTCACTTTAATGGACTTTGGATCAGGCCCTTCATGCACAATATCATGTCTTGACAGCTCCGTACATGGACAATCTGGATGTACTGTAGAACAATTCAACTGGAGGACATGGTGCCTTCCCCAAAAGAGTAACAATGTTCATGTAAGATGCGGATCACAAATTGGACTGGCTTCCCAAACCGCTGTTTATCTGGCAAGTTCAATTCATAGGGTCTTGGGGGCAGGGAGACAATCAAGCCCATTCAGTAAAAGGGTAGTATTAAGCTGCTGCTAACTGGGCTACTGTTTCAGTTTGTCTCCTGAAAGTGAATCATTTTGAATTAATGACCCAAGGAACAATTAATTAGGAATAGGTTCAGATTCTTCCGAGAAACAGAAAGCTTTGTTCCATGAGGATTTGCGCAACCACAGACCGAACTCACCACCACAGAAATTTCTGTCAAAGAGCCACAGTTTGCAAGGGGCTATTCTTTAAAAGCTCCTTGCAGGGCAGAATTAACAGTTCATGGAACACGCCATTACTGCTGAAAACATTCCTATAGGGATTGCATTAATTCTTTCAGTTATAAGGATCTCCACTGCCTGCCAAGTGCAATTTTAAATAATGGTGCCCTGAACAGCATTTATTTAATTGGAGAGAGAAGAAAATAAATAGGAAAGAGTTTTGCCTTTAATTAACTATCTAGATGTTGCTGCATTTACCCAATAAGTAAATAAAAATAAAATAATAATTCATAAAACCCAGTTGTACTACAGTTGTTTTATCTGAAGAGGAATGCAGTCCAGTGATTACAGCAGGGACTGGAAACCTGGACTCTAAGCGCTTGGCTTTCCATTACCCTACACCACAGAATGATGTCATTTTAAACCACGTTGCCCTGTTCATAGCTGCTCAAGTTGCAAGGCAATGGATAATCAGATTCCTCAGTCCTATATCTGACTCTGCCATTGACTTGCTGTTCAATCTTACGTGCGCTACCTCCCCTTTCTGTACCTCAGTTTCTCCAGCTGTAAAATGGAGCTAATATTTATTTATCTCACAGGACACTGTGATGCTTCTTTCAAATAGCTAATGACTACTGATGACATATAATACTTTGTTCTTCCACAGCACTGCTCAGAAATGCTTTAGAAATTTAAATCAAATCTCTCTTCAGCCTCTGTAGGGAACTGGAGATAATTACATTAATTATACAGATGGGGAAAACTGAGGCACAGAGTGAGGAAAGTGACTTGCTCAAAATTACAAAATAGCTGAGTTAGGAACAGAACCCAGGAGTCCTATACTAATTATTAGCAGACACTCCTTTAAGTGTCCGTAATTATACATATATATCAATCCTGGTGTTGCAGCATTAATTCGTATTTATTTATTTCAATTCGTAAAGCTTTAGATGCTAAAGACACATACAAAAATTCCACTGGATTAACAGCCATAAAACTCTCCATTTCACCTTCACAGAAACATTTCCCTTTTGCTCCACCCCATATCTGCAAATACGTCACCACCACAAATTAGGTCCTCAAGCCCAAATCCAATCCATATATCAGTCACCTCACCTGCTCAAGGAAGAGCCTGGGAGGACACACAGGCCTCGAAAGGCAACAAAATCAGGATCTGCCAGATCAAGGGGATGATGTAAAAATAAATGCCAGTGCCGGGGGCCCTTCACTGAAAATGTGTTGCTATTTTACCCTGGGCCCAGCAGTTGGGGCACCTCAGCTCATCACAGCTGCCATCATATTACAGGACGAAAGAGGTGGCCTTGGAAGAAATCAGAACTCAAGCCTGCCTGTGATGTTCTGTGTACTGTAAATGCAGGGAGTTAGCATTAAAAATCAGCCCCTAAAAACAAGATACTATCAGAACACACCAGTGGACATGGTCATCTTTCCTCAGCTCCTCAGTTGCACCTGGGTAATTCTGAAGATTGCACTGGATGCAGGAACGCACATAAGTAGTGTGAGGCTTAGAAAAAAGTGGCCCCTGTAGAAAGAAGGTATCAGTGAACCAGACCTCCACTCCTCTCTGTCCCTTTGGTTCCCAGTGGTGTTAACCAATCATTTCACTGCTTGTGGGGTGGTCTCATGAATGAATTAAAAAATAAACAACAACAAAAAACCCTCTTGTGGCAACTTTTCTTTTTGTTCTCCTTCCCACCCTCCTTTCCTCTGACCTTCTCACTGATGTCCTGTTACCAACTCATTGGGAAAATGCTGGGTGAAATCCTGTCTCCATCATAGTTAGTGGAGTTTTCATTGCTGCCAGGATTACACCCACTGCCTCCAAACAAGATCAGACTTTTGTTTTTTCTCTGAGGTCCAGAATACCAGGTTGTTTCTCAAGCATCACTAAGCACTGCACCCATCTTCTGCAATATTCATTTTCACTAACAGGTACCTCCATAGTATCATTAGGAATCTGCCATGGCGCTGTCTCCCTCTCCTTTTTTGAATGTGCTTGGTTTTTAAATACCTGGTTAGCTGAACTGTACAGTTCCTAAAAGCAGAAATGGAAAAGGCCTGATTGATCACTGAGTCCAACCATTTTTCTGCAACCACAGAAGATAGCTGTCCCTCTATAGCAGATGTTTCTGATATTAAAGTGATATTACTTTTGATTTTATCCTCCCAAGTTCTGGGCATCCAAAAGGACATCACTGGAGGAATGTTAACTTTCAAACCTTCATAAGAAAACAGTCTCTAAAATAAATTAACTTTGCTGTGAATTGCACGTGGGCAGCAGCTCTCAAGAACAGGCCCTGTCATTATTTCCATTATAGTTGCAACTAGAGATCCCCGCTGAGATCAGGGACTCCACTGAGCTAGCCACAGGTCAAGACAGTGAGAGACAGTCCCGGCAGGCCTTAAACAGTTTACTATCTAAACAGACAAAACAGAAAAATGATGGGAGAGGAAACAGAGGCAAAGATAGGTCACATAATTTGTCCCAGGGTACATAGTGGCTTGCTATTTTGCAAAAATCCAGGCTTCCTCTGACCCCAGATGCCTGGCTCCAGGGATCCTGCCTTTACCCATCCCTTGATGCAAAGCAGAAGGAACAAAAGACCAAAGAACGAGGAAAGAAATTAATAGGCATGCAGGAAGATAGACAAGAATATGCATGTTACAGAACGTGGCTGTGGTGACTTCACGAGTGACTCAGGTTCTGCAGCACCAATGTCGTTTTTCACTTAGAAAAATAGGTTGTACCTCTGTTCTTTACAGGATAGTTTAACAGGAAAGGTGTGTTTAACTGGTGAAAGGAAAGGGCACATTAATCACAAAGACAGTCACTCCTTCCCGTATAAGGGATACAGTCAGACTGTCCCAAAAATTCCTTTGGAGATCACATCATCACATTAAAAAAATACTTGGCACCTTTAACCAAGCTATTACTATTGATCATTCAGAAAGAATGAATTACATCACCAATGGTTATATGTCATCGTTTGTTTGCTGTCCCGGTTGCTATCTCCAGGTGGATGTAGTAAGGGTGTATGCAGGTACACTTTGTTTGTTCCTACAGTTTCCTTTTCACCCATATATATTTCTCCCACTATTAAATGTATATTTAAGTGGGTTTGCCCTTGTATTTTGCACTGATTAAATACAAATTGTGTCTAGGTGTGAAATTTAATTTACACAGGTAGATATTTTGTTAAAAAATGACAGCTTCTTATTTAACAGATGCCTTCTCCAGGTGTGTTCAGTGCTTGATATGCGCAATGTTCTAAGAAAAAAGTAGCTTTGTTAAGTGTTAGGATTTCATTCACATTAGAATTGCAGAACCAAACAGCTATGGAACCTCATGAGCCGAATTCTATTCTGACTCGTGCCTTCTCAGAGATTCAACCTTGTGCTCTGAATTCTGCCTTCAGCTATACCTATAAGCAGCCTTATTGATGAGAAAGGGTTTCTACAGATGTGAAGGACAGATCATGCTCCACTGAATTAAACAAGAGCTGCTCCACTGAATTTAATGGGAGATGTATTGGGCCCTATGGTTGCATCTACACTTACAAGTTAGGTCGACTTAAGGAGGCTTAAGTCAACCTAACTTACTCCACGTCCACACTGGGTTTTCCTTAAGTCAACTTAAGGAAAAGCTTAATTTGACCTAATACCACCTCGGGTTAGGTTGAATTAAGGCTTAAGTCACCTAAGTCGCCTGTGGCTTCTCGGTCCCAGGGAGAGCCAGCCTTGCAAGCCTGGAGAGACAGCCTAGCAGGGCTGGCTCTCACCAGGATGAGCCGCGAGCAGTGGTTAAAGGGGGAACGCACCGGAACACAGTTCCAGGGCCCCCAAAATTGAGGGGCCAGAGTTCTGCATGAAGGGGGCCCAGACAATAAGGGAAGGGGTTCAGAATGTGAGGTACAGAATCTCTATTACTGGTGGTAAGACACAAGCCTGACAGATCACAGCTTGGCCTTCAAAACCCAGGTTATGTTTGAACTTGAACAATGTTCTACAATTAATTTGGTCATGATTCTATCATGGATTTGGCTGGTGCTATAATGAAAGTGAGTCACCTAGCAAGAGTAGTGCTTCTTTAGAGAAGTCCAGCATGGGTTCTTCCTCTTTGAATACCTGATCCAAGAAGTGCCTCACAACTCCCATTACCTCTGGTTTTCTGTTGGGAAACACTGACCACAAGGGGGAGGTGGGAGGAAGATGTACTACTGACCAGTGTATGAAATGCAGACTTCAGCTCACAATTCTTCAAATGTTTGTGCATTTAGGTGTATACAGGAGTAGGCACCACAGATTTAAGGTGCGGTTAGATTATGTCTAACACAAGAATGTTGTCCTATATCAGTGATCGTTCAAACGTTAAATGACTCTGTATTCCTAAAAGCTTTGATCTCCGATTGCGTCAATTTTATTCCCAGTGTACTTTAGATTTCAGTGTTATCTCTGTGTACTTTGATATGTGTGAAGAGATGATAAAACATATTCCGGAAAGAGAAGCGGCTGCAACAGACCCAAACTGATAGGTGGATTAATTCAGTAGGAAAGGATTCTGCAAGTAAAGTAGAAGGTGTTATTCACTGTGCAACAGCCACTAATTACAATGGTTGAGACACATTTCAGTGCAATACTATTGTCTTTGAATCTTCCTTAATATTAATTGCTTCCTTAATAACCAATTATTTATGTTTGTAGAGAGTGGAGACAGGTGAACACACAGGCAATATTAGTTACAATGAGGCTATACAGGTCATTGCAAAGGTATGTGTTTGGGACACAGGCAGTTACTTTAGCAATTGCTCATGCATAATGGTGGGAAGTTAAATCACTAAGTCAGCACACATTTATATCAACTGAGCCTCATCACTGTTAAGTTTTTCTCTCAACATAGCTAAGGTCAAATATTGGTCCATATTGCTCTTGTATTGCTGATGCACGCCCTCACCAGAATTGCTTGCACAGATTTAACTTGCAGTGTGGGGCAGCAGTCAGCAGTCAATGTACGCAATGGAGTCTACACTGAGACTGCGTCAGCCTAAACACATTGACCTAAGTGCTGTTCCTCTCACGGGAGTGGAGTTAAGTTGGTGTGGTGGGCAACATTGGTGGGAGTGACATTTTAGTCCAGATGCTTACAGAGTTAAGTTGACATAAGGCAGCCTCCCTGGACCTAACTCCTTTGTGTAGACTGGCCCGTGATTAATTCAGAAACAATCAGAAAAAGCTGGAGAGAACTGATAGGTCAAAGTATTTCTTGGGAACTTCGAAACTAGTCATGATTTCTGAACATCTGCTTCTAGTGCTTGGATAAATGAAATGGGAGCTAATGGTGTAGCCATTCATTGCTTTCTTGTTCTGCTTTTCTGAACCAGATACGTGATGTTCTTGGGTTGTTTGGCTCTTCCCCTTCCCCTTGTTCTTCCATATGAAACCAAGTAACCCTCACCGTTTCATTCTAGGGATCCTCATTCTCCCATTTTATGAATCTTTATTTAATTAATTCCTTCTTCCTCTAGCTGGCAGGAGGTACGTGTACAAGGTACTCTCATAGCAGTATTCTCACCCTGAAGATCATGGTTTGTTTTTGCGGTGTGCTTTGTGAACCCACTTGAGGTCACTCCCAGGTCCATAGCTCCTGCACCACAAAGCAATGACTGAGCCAAAAGGGACTGCTTAGGCTTGACATCAAACGCAGCAAACTTGTTAACTAACAGAAGCTTGTTAATGGGATTTATCCCCTTTTAGGCTAAATTGGCTGCTCAGAATGCATAAAACAGAAAAGCCAAATGAAAACGTTGTGTCAGCAAACTGAGTCAATTAGCTGCAGCTGTTGGTGTGGCTCTCCTACCGTATTTCCTAATACCATGGTGTGTTCCTTAGCAGGGAGAGGCTCTGGGTGGAGTGCTATGAAAATTACACACCCAGTTTTCAATTATTCTAAACCTGCACTGCAGCTGATGGCCCATAGCAGGTAGACACTTCTATTGTGTCAGCACATGAGATGCTATGTCAATGAGCTCATTATATCAGAACTACTTACAACATACAAAACATCAACAGGCTGAACCAAGGGAGGAAAAAAGTTTATGTCAAGGAAATATAGAGAAGCAGCTTTGAAGGTGATGTGAATTTGTTTAGAATGTTGTTGTCCGCAAATATGGGAAAGTATTAAGGAGTTGGATAGGGCTGAATTTAATCATATTTGATCATTTTAAAAGAAATTATTTTAAAAGGGAGTTTTATGAGTAGCTTCTCATAAGAGATTAAATATGTGGAAAACTGCTTTGGCGTTTCTTGAGACAAAAGGATACCAAGGTGATAGGCGTCTTAGTAATATCCAAGAAGATAGATAATGAAAACTCTCTCTTAAGGTCTGAAAGCTAGATTCTGCCACACTTACACAGGCTGTATAGTATCTGACCCCACACGAAGTCCCACTAGCTAGGTTCAGTAACATCTCCATGAGCAGAACATTGAAATGTACAGGATTACTATGGGCAATAAGGTACTATTCAACATGAGAAAGGATAGCACAATCTGCTCCTGAATTTGCACATAAGCAATCAAATCTGAAGGCACTAATAAGTTAGATCATTAGACCCGTATTGCCAAACACCTTTTGGGAATATCAATGAGGGAAAAATATGTTCACAAGTCAATCTTTCACCAAGGGGTAAGCTTTTGATAATGAGACTGAGTCTAGCTTTTATTGGGTGCTTATTGCTAACAAGTAAACCACCAGAAAATAACCAAATGGATCCCTGGGTCCTTTTCTCTCTGGAGCACAGAACCACCAAAGGCCTAGAGACTTGATGGCTGACCCAATGGTTGTGAAGTCAGCAATGACAAACCAGAAGAGAAAACATGTAGTTAAAATTAAGCATAAAAACTGTGAAAGACTAACAGGCTGAATCTAGGCCTGGGAACTATGAGCTCATGCATTCTAGACCTGACTCTACCATTTGTTTGCTACATAGCCTTGGGCAAGTCACTTAGAGATTTCAAACTTCTCAGGAACTGAGCCCCAACCCTAGGCCCTTAATCTTCCCATTTCCCAATCTGGTACGTAGGGATAATGGTTATTTACCTCAGAGGGATGTTGCAAGGGTTATTTAGTTCATTCACACAGCACTTTGAAAAAATAAAGCACTAAGAAGTATTATTAATTATCCTAATAAAGATTTTAACATCTAAATGCTTTAAGCTCAGTATATACTACAATAAACTGCTTCCTGGGCTCCTATTTCATTACACTTCTGTCTACCCAAAATGTTGCCTTGCTAACCACTTCAATCACATCATAGCCCTTTTCAGTCTCCCGCCTTCTTTCCCACATTATGATCAAGCTCTTTGCCCCTTGCCTTTATGTCTGCTCTCATCCCTTATTACTCTCACCTTTGCCTAACTGAAGCCACACACCAAAACTATTCCCTCTGTACCGGTTAAAGTCTGGCCATCCGATATGACTGGTATTTGTTGTATTTGCTATAGCACGTTTAATTTTGGTGCCCCTAAAATATTCAAGTGGAGGGACAATTCCATTTACCAACAGGGCTTAAGGGAATTGCTCAGAGATTCCACAGGAAAGAAGACAGTTAAGAAGTCAGTTAACATCTTAAAAGAGCCTTCTTCAATAGGGATGTGAGCTTGGGATGCCTTAGGAGGGTTTCTGCTTTTGGAAGATACCACAGTACATAGCTTTTACAAACAATTTATGAACAAGCATGGGTATAATTTTAGTGTGTGTGTGTGTGTGGGGGGGGGGGATATTTCCCCCCCTCCCAACTTTCACTTCAAGATGGGGACAACACTTTTCCTTCCCACAGGTTGCAGCCCTCCACTTGTAGGGGAGGAAAGGCATCAGGCCAGTTGCAGTTCAACATGCTTCTCCCCCATTATCTGGGCAGGGGTTTTGTAGTTTTCCATGATAAACCCCCCAAATTCTCCAGTTAAAAAAAAATCTGTGTTTTTCCACAATTAACATTAAGTGCTGAACTTTAGTTTCCCCAACAACAATAGACTGTGGAACCCTGTTAATTGGGACTGTGGCCAGAGCAGATAATCAAAAATTCAGATAATCCAGAGAATGGGCAGAGTTTCAACCCTGGCCAGCAGGGCTGGGACTGTCAGCCGTGGGCAGCAGAACTTTACTCAGTCAGTTTGCTCCAGTTTGGTTAATATGGAGAGACGGATAATAGAGGCTCAGACATAGGGGGTTCTTTTTATATTTTGAGAAAATGTAAAACCTAAAGATTCTCTGTAAAAATGCAAATTCTGTGTTTTTCTGTGGCAAATGGATTTCTGGGCTCCCTGATGAGCAGTGAAGCAGCAACTGCAGGTGCAGCCTGTTACCCTTAGGGGCTGAGTTGAGCCCCAGGTTCTGGAGCCCACAGAACGAGAGGGAGTGCATGGCAGGTGGGGCCCATCTGCGGGCAGGAGCTGAGATCACTCTGGGGGAGATGGCTTCACCCAGCAGCTGCTCCACCACCAACTGGAAGCTCAGATATGAGGATGGGAACTTTTGGAACTTGCGGAGGGAGGACTAAGGGAGCTTGAGGGGTAGATGGGGTAGGGAGGTGAAGGGTGACTGAAGGAGAGTGAGAGGTGGGGCTGAGAGAGACTGAAGTGTCATGTGGGGTAATGGTGGGGATGTGTGGGGAGGCAAGAAGGGGGTGTGACTAAGGGAAATAGAGGAGTTGTTTGGGGCAGGGCAGGGCAGGGATGGGATGAGGTGGCGAGGAAGGTTTGGGGCTGGAGAAATAGAGGAGTTGTTTGGGGCTTGGTGGGGTGTGTGGGGAAGCGAGGAAAGGGTGAGGCTAGGGGAAATAGAAGAGTTGGTTGGGGTGTGTGGAGAGGGTGGAGCTAGGGGAAATCAGGGAGTCGGTTGGGGCGAAGGTGGGGAAGCGAGGAAAGGGTGGGGTTAGGGAAATGGGGGAGTTGTGAGTGGCAGGGGTGGAGAGTGTGGGGAGAGTGAAGCGTAGTTTGGCAGTGGGGGTTCAGAAGGGTGTTCGGGACATGGTTGAGTGGACGTGAAGAACGAGGGCAGCATGCTGGGAAAAGAGGGAGAAAGTGAAAATCTGGAAGGAGAGATGAGCTAAGGAATGTTTGGGGAAGAGATGTGTTTGGACCCTTGTTGGGGGGAAGTGTAAGGGTTAATCATTATTATAACTTGTACTGGGGGCCTCTGTCCCCCCCCAACTCTGTGGGCTGAATCATTATGTTAAATACCTCTCCCTTTCATTAGACAAAGTTAGTGGTGGGAAAACTCGCTCATCAAAACAATTTTGATGAGTGTTTGGAATTTCAGCTGCCTTGTGTTGAATTAATAAAGAAAAATAACTCCAGCAGGGACGCTGCTTCCACTCCTAGCTTGTTTGCTCATTGGTAACAGATAGATATATTGTTAGGGCTTGTTTCATGAATTTCGTTTTAGTGTGTCTTGTAACCTCTAGTTTTTATTTGCCTTGATCTGAAGAACTTAATTTAAAAAAAAATAAAAATATACAAATATAAAAATTATATTTTTTTAAAAATTCTTCTTTTTTCCCCACAATCAAAATATTCCTCTGAAATGAGTCAGTTTCTCTTGCTAGACCCATCTGCAAATTAGGAAGAAAAAGAAAAATTCACACATATATACTGAGAGACAAGGGGATGGTACATCTCTCATGTGGGAAACACCATTCTGACTGTGCATTAAGATTTGAAGGTAGGCTGTGCATGAGGTAATGTCCAAACATGCTAAGGAAGCGTTCTGAGACCTGAACAGAAAACCACAGAGAATGTGACCAGTGTCTTGAATTCTCCAGAAGCCACAACAGGGCAGGTAATAACAGACGTTGATCCTGGATGCTGCTGATGTGGTGGGCCTATACTAGGAAAATGTGTAATAGCCCTCCACTGTTGCTAATGTTGGGAGCCCAAAATGTAGATGCTCCACAGCCTACGGGCACCATTTTAAGCACTATGTCTATCTGGCCTTCCTCCAGCACGGTCCCTCTGGTGCCTGGAACACCATTTCTAATCTGGTATCCATGCTTTCACCCTCTCCTGAAAACATCTTACTCAGTAAAGTCTGTTAGACCTAACAAATCCTACATCACCCCTCAGCACTGTCCTGTGTTTTCCCACCTGATTTCCTGGTGCATTGTATGTGTGGAGCATTTCTGTTGTTGTACATAACCCGCATGTAGGGCAGGGCCATGTCTTTTCTTTCTAGTATATAGCACTGAGCTCCTACTAGATTCTCAATCAACAAGTATTTTTCAATCTTAGCGTTTGCCAGAGGAAAAGGAACCACAATACTTTCCAAAGGAAATTAGATTACTTCCAGTCTAAGGTTTTGCTCTCATTGTTCTTTTTATATGTTCTTACATCTCCAAAATATAAAAGTCACCATTGCAAGTCTATATGGAGGTCTTTGGCACCTGTCATTAAATTTTCCCACTCCTTTCTTTGTTGCAACAAAAGATAATCTCTTTGGTGGGGCACTTACACCAAGCAAGGTAAAGACTTGTCATGAATACCAGATTAGTCCACTTCATAACTCTTGAGAATCTAAGGACTGACTAGTTGTTTATGTGAACTTTACCTTTCATTCTAACTGCTTTATTTCTGAGAGGCATAATCACTCCGATTGTAGTGTTCAGTGCTCAGCCCAGGATAAAAGGTTACTAACACAGGGTGCATCTACACTTGTAAATTAAGTCGACTTAAGCTTGCTTAAATCGATTTAATTTACTCTGTGTCTACACTACACTTTCCTTAAGTCGACTTAAGCAGCTGCTTAAGTCGACTTAAGGAAAAATTAAGTCAACTTTCTAAAACCTCCTTTTAAGTCAACTTTCTGCTTAAATTGACTTTCTAAACTCAACTTAAGCCAGTGTAGATGTGGAGTAGCCCTAAGTCGACTCTAAGGCGACTTAGGGGCCTCCAGGGCTTCCCCACTGCCCTCCCTGCCAGGGCGGCTGGCACAGGGAGAGCCTGGCATGCCTCCCCAAAGGGCAAGGCAGAGCCCTGCCCACCCTGCCCCTATGCCCTGCCAGGGTCCCTGTCCCCCTTTGCCCCATTGTACCAGCTCCCTGGTACTTGGCAAGGAGTGCCTCCCCTGCCACCGTGGACCTGTCCCAGGTCCACCTAGCCTCTACAAGTCAACCTAGGTGTCCAGTGTGGACGCTCTAGGTCGATTTTGTAGGGTCCCCTCAAAGTCGACTTAAAATTTAAGTGTGAACATGCTAAGTCGACTTAAATTAACAAGTGTAGACATAGCCACACTGCCTCTGAGATCTAGTGCTTTCATTTTGGAGAGAGAGGGGGTTTTGTTTGTTTGTTTTTAAATCAGTGGTGGCTAAAAGCAAGATGAGATCTTCTAATATTTTATTCAAGGTCTCCATTGCCAGAAGGGAATCTGAATCCAGACTAGGGTGGAAGACTATTACAGTGATTGGAAATCTAGTGAAATGATGACATCATGGGAACCAAGAGAATGAAATTTGAGCAACTGAAAGGGGAAAAGATTGTCGTTCAAAATTGCTTTTGCTTGGTTTTGCTAACGTATTTAACTGCAATAACTAACTTCCAGTGTGGAGAAATGACATCTTTATTGAACAACTATTTCAATTAATGTGGGAAAGCATACAATACATGTCTTCTGAGACCCCCAACAAGTCCCTCAGCTAAAACAGGAAAGATCAGAGATGGGATTCTTGATATTTCTAAGATGGAAAACAGGCAGAAATTAACAAAAGATAAGAAAAACCTACAACCTTTCAGTCTTTCTTTAAATATGAAGCCTAATTTTTTAAAACCCCTTGACCTCTGTAGGTGGTCATTATCACCTTTTAACCAGAGGGTTCTATATTCTGGATAACTTTATACCTTCTTCAGGGAGACTGAATAGCAGAGATGGGAAACTTTTAGCTAGTACAAGGCCACAAAAACAGTGGTAGGCCAGTGTGTGTGACAAGGGATGAGCCAGACCTTGCCCTGGGGATAAGAGAGATGCCCTGGCAGCGAGGTTGGAGAAAGAGCCTGCTCTGCACTCACCACTCCTGATCTACGGGGCTGGATCCCCACTACAGCCCATTGATTCTTGGCACAGCACACATGTATCTGTGTTCTCCCGATGGCCCACCCCATTCTCTAGTCCTGCCTGGGCCTGGCACTGCTGGATCACCTGCCTTGATCTGGGTTGTGACAGACCAAATAAATATTCCAGAAGGCCAGATGTGGCACCTGGGCTGCCGGTTCCCAATCTCTACTTTAAATCAGTCTTTTATATATTTTAAAAGGTCTTCTTAGTTACTCCCTAGACACATTAGCCTCCCAGGTATCTACAGAATCATGCTATCCCAGCCCTTCTCTTTCCCTCCTTCTCCTTGTGTTGTCATTGCTTCCTGTTCTAATTTTAGCTAGATGCTCACTGTGCACATGCTGGGCAGAGAACCGGTCTTTATGTGTATTGCAAAGAGTCGTGGGTCCCTCTCGATCTGGATAATAAATGGTCACTGATTAAAGTTCGGTCTAGTAGTGACTGATGGCCAACCTGAAATGATCTTGATATAAGTTCAGGTTCTAGTCAATGGGCATTCACTCATCAAAGCAACCACCATACTTCTCTCTCTCAGCAGAGATCTCTAGGACACAAGGGCTGTGGAGATGAAACAGTTTTAGAGGTTATCCATCCAAGCAGGGATTGAGGCAGTATAGCAGAGGTGGTACAAGGAAGAAATGCACCATAGCACTGTCTGTGCTGCTCCTGTTTTATGATTAAAGAGAGACTTCAGTCTGTCAGGCTGGCATCTTTTAATGAGTACAAGCATTTACATTATTTTTTTAATTGAGACAATTAGTCCAGGCTATGACGGTTGCCTCAAAATGCAACCAAACAGAATTCTCTTCAACAAAGTTAAAGTCAATGGGAGACGGTCAAATTCTGCTCTTACTTATTCTGATGTAAATCTAGAGTAACTCTGCTGACTTCAATAAAATTACTCTAGAGTCCACCTGCTGTCCACGAGAGGAGAATTTGGCTCCGTAATTCTAAATTGGTTCTGACAGCTAGTTTTTCTAACATCAGCAGTGTTAGGTGTCCACGCTTTCTGTGAGAGCAGCTCATGAATTTATGATCCATGAGTCCTCCTGTGTGGGTCTGATGGTTCTAGCTATAAGTTGCTGCCTGTGAGGGACTGAATGAACACTCAACAAGTACATTTAATTCAAGAGTTCAGATTACCTGTAATTTCACTGGGGAAGGACCATTGGGTCTCATAAATGGGCCTTAAGGTAGTGGTGGAAAATCTGCTGCCTTGCAGTACTGAAATTACCTTACATATCTTAATGCTCAGGGGGTGGTGGGGAAGCAGCTTATGAGCAGGGTTATATAAGAATTCTGTATCATCTTCCCCACCCAGTATAAGTGGAAAGTTAGGAAACAAGGAACATTTCTGATGGATAACTCACAACTTCTCCTCCCTTCAGCCCCAGGGCTCACCAGGAAAAAAAAGAAATGGGAAGAACATCTCCTTTTAGCAAACAGGAGATTTTGTGCCTCGGGCTTATGCATGTTTTTGTAGCTGATGCTTATTTAACATGCTAACATCACGTTGGCGTCTCTGTGAAGTTCTCAGAGCCACATCAAGGGCGGGGAGGAGAGGATGGCATATGAATTAGGAAAAACATGATGGAATGGGGATCGGGAGAGGTTATAATTTGCTGTTTGGCTTTGGGACCTGTAGAAACACTGGTTTCACGTGCATAAACCCGCTGACCATCAGATTATTCTCTTTAGTAAAAAGTTAATAAGCCATTAGAATACAAAACATTTTAGATGTCACAAATAAAGGCAACAGCTAGGAGTTTTTACATTCCCTGTGAGGCTCGAGGGATTGATTTAGACATCAGTATTTGCATCTGTTTAGTACTTTGATAACTTACAGAGCACTTCCCAGCCATACATCTTCATAATCCTTTACACAAAGAACCATTGTCATCCCTATTTTACAGAGAGAAAACTGAGGCATGAAATGCCTTGCCCAAGGCCACGGACCAGTTCAGTGGGAGGGTTAAGAATAGAATTGAGTTCGCCTAACTCCAAGTCCCCCTATCCAAAGGACCATGCTGCCTCTGTAACAGTCCTATGACAGTGCTCCTGAGCTCACTCGCTGTGCTGGCCTTGGTACTAACCCTCCTGCTGGGATGGGGGCTAGCATGCTGTTCCTGTTCCTCACCCATTTTAGCATGCTTCACCTGTATAACGTGAGCATGTGTGTTGGGAGAGGGATGTACCCCCTTCTCTTCCCAACTACATCCAGGCTCTGGGTGACATTTCTGACCTCAGCTTTGCCCAGTAGCAGAGCCATGGGGAAAGTCATTAGCATACAAACAACAACAATAATAATAATAATAATTAATAAAAGCAACATTCAGAACCAAACGTATGGTACTCCAGCCAGAGGAACACTTGTTTCTCTGTCCCATGGCATGATATTATCACAGATTCATAGAATCTTAGGGCTGGAAGGGACCTCATGAGGTCATCTAGTCCAACCACCTGCTAAAAGCAGGACCATTCCCACTAAATCATCCCAGCCAAGGTTTTGTCTAACCGGACCTTAAATATCTCCAAAGACAGAGATCCCACCACCACTTTAGGTAACCCATTCCAATGCTTCGCCACCCTCCTAGTGAGAAAGTTTTTCCTAATCTCCAACCTCGACCTCCCCACCTGCAACTTGAAACCATTGCTCCTTGTTCTGTCCTCTGTTACTACTGAGAACAGCCTAGCTCCCTCCTCTTTGGCGCACCCCTTCAAGTAGTTGAAGGTTGCTATCAAATCCCCCCTCAGTCGTCTCTTCTGCAGACTAAATAAGCCTAGTTCCTTCAGTCTCTCCTTGTAAGTCATGTGCCCTAGACCCCTAATCATTTTTGTTGTCCTCCGCTGGACTCTTTCTAATTTGTCCACATCGTTTGTGTAGTGGGGAGCCCAAAACTGGACACAGTATTCCAGATGCGGCCTCACCAGTGTCGAATAGAGGGGAATAATCACCTCCCTCGATCTGCTGGCAACACTCCTACTGATGCAGTCCAATATGACATTGGCCTTTCTGGCAACAAGAGCACACTGTTGGCTCACATCCAGCTTCCTGTCCACCATAACCCTCAGGTCCTTTTCTACAGTGCTGCTACTTAGCTGATCGGTCCCCAGCCTGTAGCAGTGCATGGGATTTTTCCATCCTAAGTGCAAGACTTTGCACTTGTCCTTGTTGAACCTCATGAGGTTTCTTTTGGCCCAGTGTTCCAATTTGTCTAAGTCTCCCTGAATCCTGTCCCTTCCCTCCAGCGTGTCTACCATTCCCCCCAACTTGGTGTCATCCACAAGCTTACTAAGCACGCAATCTATCCCATCATCGAGATCATTAATGAAGATGTTGAACAGAACCGACCCCAGGACCGACCCCTGGGGCACTCCACTCATTACTGGTTGCCAGCTAGACATCGAGCCATTGATTCCTACCCGCTGAGCCCGTTTTCTATCCACCTTATGGACCACTCATCCAACCCATACTTCCTTAACTTGCCGACGAGAATGCTGTGGGAAACTGTACCAAAAGCCTTGCTAAAGTCAAGGTATACCACATCAACGGCTCTTCCCGCATCCACAAATCCACTCATCTCATCATAGAAGGCAATCAGCTTGGTCAGGCATGATTTGCCCTTGGTGAATCCATGCTGACTATTCCTGATCACTCTATTTTCCTCCAAGTGTTTCAGGATGGATTCTTTGAGGACCTGCTCCATGATTTTTCCAGGGATTGAGGTGAGGCTGATGGGTCTGTAGTTCCCTGGATCCTATTTCTTCTCTTTCTTGAAGATAGGTACTATATTTGCCTTTTTCCAATCCTCCGGGACCTCCCCTGTTCGCCACGAGTTTTCAAAGATAATGGCCAGTGGCTCTACAATCACATCTGCCAACTCCCTCAGCACCCTCGGATGCAGTTCATCTGGCCCCATAGACTTGTGCACATCCAACTTCTTTAAGTAGTCCCTAACCTGACCTTCTATCACCGAGGGCCGCTAGTCTTCTCTCCATTCTGTGTTACCCAGTGTAGTAGCCTGGGAACTGGCCCTCCCTGTGAAGACTGAAGTAAAAAAAGCATTGAGTACCTTAGCCTTTTCTGCATCATCTGCCACGAGGATACCTGCCCCATTTAGTAAGGGACCTACACTATCCCTGATCGTCTTCTTGTTACTGACATACTTATTGAACCCGTTTCTGTTATCCTTCACATCCCTTGCTAGCTGCAACTCCAATTGTCCTTTGGCCTTTCTGATTTTATCCCTGCAGTCCCGAGCAATATCTTTATACTCCTCCCTTGTCATGTGTCCAAGCTTCCAGTTCTTGTAAGCTTCCCTTTTATGTTTCAGCTCACCGCAGAGTTCTCTGTTAAGCCATGCTGGGTGTGGGCGCCTTCCACATTTGCTGTTCTTTCTGCATATCAGAATGGTATCTCCCTGTGCCTTTAACAGGGTTTCTTTAAAATACAGCCAGCTCTCTTGGATGCCTTTCCCCTTTAGATCTGCCTCCCAAGGGATCCTGCCCATCAGTTCCCTAAGGGAGTCAAAATCTGCTTTTCTGAAGTCCATATTCTACAGCGGCAAAAAAGTACAGCAAGGGATTGGATACATTGAGAACTGCAATCGTGCTAGTATCACAGCTACCTGAGTAGGCATCTGGGGGCAATACTGAGGAAGCAGCAGTTAGCCCTGACATCATAGATCTGCTGGGACTAGGTAATACACCAAGTTAATGCCATAACCTTTAATCAAGAGATTGTGGTTCATATTGGAGCTGAAAATGAGTTCAGTGGGTTTGTTCAAGTCTCTGATAAAGCCACCACAAAACACAGCATGATAAGCTATCTGTGCTCCATAGAAGTCATGGTCTGAACAGGGTTGTAGGTCAGGAGAACTGTTGGAAATGTTTGAGGACTAGGGTAGCTTGAATGGGGTGCCTCTCCTCTGTGTCCCTCCCACCAAGCATACTAGACACCTCGTTTATTTAGGCATCTAGGACACTTTCTATAAAGGAGTTCAACCATTCCAAATGGAAGATGCTGTAGAAACACAAAGGCTCGTTGTTAGTGTTGGTAACTCCCAGGAATGTATTTTCACTTTCAGCCCTGCCTGAAATGCAGACGGGAATTTGAGTTAAAAGGTGCTAGTTGTGATGGTGTTTGTTTGTATTTCCATTAGCAATAAGATGCACCAGGGTAGCTTCAGTGGGCCAAATTCTGCTATCAGGTTTTGCAACCTCACTGGAGACAATTGTGGTTAAAATGATGATTTAACACAACAGGTTGTTCATTTTCCAGCTCCATAGTCTTCATTGTGCCCTTGGGCAAGTCACAAACTCTCTGTGCCTCAGTTCCACGTCTGTAAAATGAAGCCACCTGGCTTGTCTGTTTAGACTAAGTTATTCAGAGCAGGGACTTTTTCTTAATATGTACACCAGCGCATACAGCCCTATTCTCAGTCCCGGCCTCTAGGTGCAACAGATAAGAGTGAATTAATTGGGAGATGTTTACATAGAATACCATTTGGGTTTATATAATTCTCTCTTTTCTGTGACCAAACTAATTGGTCTTCTCTGACTGCAGCTGCAAGTGTCTCCTTTATTGACTTGCTTGGGGTCATGTTCTCACAGCTTAGAGACAGAAAAAACTATTGTAATGGTAAAATTCATTCTTTAGAAGCACAGAGCAGGACTTGACTTTTGTACCTAGCACTCCTCACATGTGTAACTGCCTGCTGATATTAATGCGAGAGCCATGGAGGAAGGGAGGAGTTTCTCAAAGAGGAGTCTGGCCCTGTGGATCCAAAAGGCAAGTTTTTCTCACAGTTTGAATTTTGACTCAAGCCTAGAATGTGGCTGTTAGGAACCCCTCCAGTTACAGAACTGTATGGTTTTTAGATGGCCTACTGTGGATTAGTAATGGCAGACTCAGCCCACCAGAATTTGACCATGTGGTTCAGGGGATGATTTTGGGCTTAGATCTTAAGCCAGTTCCCTTAACTCATGCTCTCTTTTGCTCTCTCTCTCTTTTTTTTTATTTGGCAGCTATTTTCCTTTGGGGATGTGTTGCTGTGTTTGTAAATGTCTTAGTTCCTCTTTTGTGTGAACAGCAGGCTGTTAATAGCTCTTTGCAAAGGAGAAGAAGGAGAAAAGTTAGAGGGTTTTTTGTTTTTTTTTTTAATTATATTCTAGGCAATGAAGAGCAAGTCTTTTCCTCATGTCACTTTAAAATCTCAATCAGCTTGGCTTTTATCAGAAACAATGCAATTGGCAATGACATTTATGTAAAGATGTAAATCTTACTTTCTCAAAGTGGTTTCCATTGTGTGTGACATAATATATCCTCCCATCTGCTTCCCCTTCATGTGGACTCTTTTACCTACACCTTCTTCCCAATATGCAGCTCCCTCACTAGAGGATCAAAAATGTCTCCTGCTTTAGTGCCAGGGTGTGTAGAGACACATGAAAACAAGCCAGGGCCATTCAGGGAATTTGCAGAAAGGAAGAAGAGAAGGTTTTCGGGGGAAAAAGAACTGACCCTGTTTTAGTGGCCTAGATGCTTGCCTAGACCACCAGGGGAAAGAGAGCTCACAAGACAGTCCCAGGTACTTGGTTCAGGGAGGAAGTGGTCAGGAATGAACTGTGCACTAGGTTTGGGGACCAAGCAGGAGCAAGGGATGTAGAGTTTTTTTGGGAGTATATCCTTCCTAAGTTAAAGAGAAGGTAAAAAGACACACCTGTGCCATTTTCCAAGACAATCTCCATGTAATAAAAGCCAGAATCATTCACAGCCACAGAGGTGCTGAAATGTCCATACCTCTCTTAACATTTTGTTATAAATGTTCATCTAGCTAGTGAACCTCTGATACAAACACACTGATTTCCTTTAGGAAACCAAGGAGTATCTCTGCATTTAATCCTGCACTTTAATGAAAGGAAGCTAAGTGGATTTAGCAGGCACTTCCTCACTCTGTTGAACAAGAATAAGCAATATTGTTCTGCTGTTTGTTTATTACAATTGGTGAGGATATGACGTTTTATACTATGAAAGAAAGGGGTCTGTTTTAGTTCCTGTTATGTGACCTGAGCAGCGTCCAGCAGCATGACCCAAGGTTATTGGATTCAGAGCCTCTAACAACAGCACCAGTTCTTTGACTTAAAATATTGATCCTCTATAGACCCCATCCATGATGGTGATGTCTCCTATTTTCAGCACACCATTCTTGCTTGTATGTGTTTTATATCTTGACTCTGGGTGTTCCCCAGTGTTTCATCTCACGGCTATCTACTCATTAGAGCTGTAAGCATTTTCCAACATGCCTCACCTTTACCATCATGCTTTCAAAGCAAGATGCTACCAGTTGGTAACATTAACAAGGTGTAGCAAGCTGTGGGCAGAGAGGTAATTGAAATTTATTGTGGCAGGCAATGCATATTAGCGCCTGAAGGAAGGATGAGCTAAGAGAGCATGTGCCCAGAAACAAGGGCAAGCAGGAGAATATGGCATTTGACTTCAAAGGGAAAATTGCTTTTTCTTTAAATCCATTTACAGACATTGTGAATGTTCAGTTCTGTCTCTTCAAAATCTTACTGAGGCTCTCGTTATTTTAAACTGTCATACTTCAAGACACAAACCGACCTCTGACTGATGGGGTAAGAGGAAACTTTTCATGTAGGAAAGATCTTTGCCAAATGATCCGCAGTTTCTGACACCTGGCCACCCTTTGAGGCAGGATTGTGGGCTATATAGACCTGTCTGAGGTCTGTGACGGTTGCACAAGAAGTCAACACTACAAAACAATCTGTCACTGAAGCATTTAAAAAATTGTTATTCTGAACTTCAATGAGACTATGTGCTAGACTTGATGATAAATAGCTTCATTTTCCAGGACATTCTTAGTAAGACAAAGTGATATGTTCCATAAGGTATGATTTTATAAAAGATGGTTTATTTACAAGCAAAATGGCATGTTTTCTCTTTGTCTTCATGTTCTGTACTGTTAGTCCATGCTTAGTGCAATAAAGTGCCTTTTCTGCAGTAATGAGGCTTAGCTACAGGTCAAGACAGTGAAGGATGTACAGGACAATGTAACTTTGTGATCTAGAATTAGGTATGTACTAGAAACATGATACATTTTGGAGACAGTGACATTCTAAACAGGTTCTTGCCAGACACATGGGGAACTTGCTTGAAAAGAACTGGGAAAACATTCTCTCTGCACTCTGTGGCTTTTAGGATCGAAATTCTAAACAAACATCTCTGCTTTAAGTATGAAATAGGAGGCAACCTGAAAGGCTGGACTCAACAATACACCATATGTTGATCAGTGCTCTGTAGGAATGAGTGCTACCACTTAGCTGAGGCGCCTTAGGTCTCTATTGGGAAATTTATAGAGCCAGCACTGACTCTTATGCCACACTTGAACCAGCTCCTCAGTTTGATGAGGACCAGATCAGATGCTCTAAAAATGTTTGTTTGTTTTTTTCTCTTACACCAAGAGGAACATAATTCTGGAGGGAGATACAGGAGTGGGAGCTGGAAGTTCTGTTAGTTAAGGCTATGTCTACGCTTATTAAAGTTAGTTTGAATTAGTTAATTCGATCTAACTAATTTGAACTAATTTTAGTTAGTTCTAATTAACTTAATTCGAACTAGCAAAATTTAGTTCGAACTAAGCAAGTGCCATTCATGGCACTTGCTTAGTTCGAATTAGCAAATTGCATTGAGTTCAATGGTGCAATTAGTTCGAACTAACATGGCCACATTGGTTAATTCGAACTAACTAGTTCAAATTAACCCTTAGTTCGAATAGCATATTCAAATTTATTAGTTCGAATTAAGGAAGCCCTTAATTTGAACTAATGAAAGCCTAGTGTAGCCATGGCTTTAGTTAGTTCGAATTAAGCTTCCTTAATTCGAACTAACTTGCCAGTGTAGACATAGCCTTAGTGGCCAATTTTGGGACGTCACTTCACTTCTTGCTAATTTTGTCTTTCATTTGCAAAATATGGAATGTATTTATTTTACCTCCTGGGGTGTCATGAGATTTAGTTATTGTTTTTTTAAGTGCTTTGACATCATTCACTGAAAGCATTGTAAAACCGGAAAATGGTAAACAAACATTTTGAATGATTTGGTTTGTCTACATTCTTTGTCAAAGGTATTATGCCCAACAGGCTTGCTAAAAGAACCGAACAGAAGTAAAGCATAGAATCATGAGACACTGTTGGGGAAGAGTCAATGACTATGTCTACACTGGCAAGTTAGTTCAAATTAAGGAGGCTTAATTCGAACTAACTAAAGCCAGAGCTACACTAGGCTTTAGTTAGTTCGAATTAAGGGCTTCCTTAATTCAAACTAATAAATTTGAATAGGGTATTCAAACTAAGGGGTTAATTCGAACTAACTAGTTCGAATTAACCAATGTGGCCATGTTAATTTGAACTAATTTCTTAGTTCGAATTAACTGGCCATTGAAATGAATGGGGATCACTAATTCGAACTAAGCAAGTGCTTGCTTAGTTCAAACTAACGTTCCAGTGTGGCCATGCTAGTTCAAATTAAGCTAATTCGAACTCACTAAAATTAGTTTGAATTAGTTAGTTCGAACTAACTAATTCGAACTAATTTTAGCAAGTGTAGACTTATGTGATTTGTGTGAAGGGAAATAATGCCTCACCAGTCCATTAGAATTCTTTGAATATCACCAAGTATGTTGATAAAGGAGATCTAGTCAAAACAGTGTACTTGGACTTTCAGAAAGCCTTTGATAAGGTCTCACACCACAGGCTCTTTAGCAAAGTAAGTAGTCATGGGATAACAGGGAAGATCCTCTCGTGGATCAATAACTCGCTAAAAGAGAAATCAGAGTAGAACCAATGCTCAGTTTTCACAATGGAAAGAGCTAAATAGTGGTGTACCAGGACCAATGTTGTTCAACACATTCTAAATTATCTGGAAAAGAGCATAAACAGTGGCAAAGATTGCAGATGATACAAAATTACTCAAAATAGTTAAATTCGCAGTTGACTGTGAAGAGTTACAAAGGAATCTCACAAACCTTGACTGGGTGACAAAACGGCAGATTCAAAACAACTTTCTTAGTTTGCAGAAAAAGACTGGACTGACCTTGTGACTTACCATTCCCTGTATTTATTTATTCGCCTGACACGCTACAGCTTCTAGTTCATGCATCTTATGAAGTGGATTACACCCATGAAAGTTCATGCGATAAATCAGTTCGTCTTTAAAAGTGCCACAGGACTCCTTGTTTGTTTTGCTGAACTAGACTAACATGGCTACCCCACTGGAAATAGCAGATGAAATTCAGTGCTGATTAGTGCAAAGTAATTCACAGTGGAAAATATAATCCCAACTATACATACAATATATGACATGTTCTAAATTAGTGGTTACCACTCAAGAAATAAAAAAAATCTTGGAGTGATTGTCGATAGGTCTCGGAAAACATCCACTCAATGTGCAGCTGCAGTCGAAAGAGCTAATAATGTTAGAACCATTCAAAAAGAGGTAGATAATATGATACCGTGTCATCATACAAATCCTTGATACACTTGTACCTTGAATTCTGTACACGGTTCTGGTTGCTCCATCTCAAAAAAAGATACATTAGAACTGGAAAAATCACAGAGAAAGGCAACAAAAGTGATTAGGGGTATGGAACAACTTCCATTGAGGAGAGATTAAAAAAGACTGGAACAGTTTATCTTAGAAAAGAGATAACTAAGGGTGGTATATGCTAGAGAGCTATAAAATTATGAATGGTGTGGAGAAAGTGAATAGGGAAATGTTATTTACCCTTTCACAAGTTCCAGAGGTGTAGCTGTGGCAGTCTAGTTCAGCAAAACAAACAAGGAGTCCTGTGGCTCTTTTAAAGACTAACACATTTATTTATCGCATGTGCTTTCGTGGGAGAAAATCCCACTTCGTCAGATGATAAATAAATTTGTTAGTCTTTAAAAGTGCCACAGGACTCCTTGTTTGTTTTACCCCTTCACGTAACACAAAAAACCAGGGATCACCCAATTAAATTAACAGGCAGAAGGTTTAAAATTAAAATAAGGAAGTAAATCTTCACACAATACCCAGTCAGCATGTAGAATTTATTGCCACTGGCTATTGTGAAGGTCTAAAGTATAAATGAATTCAAAAAAGAATTAGATAAACTAATGGAGGATAGGTCCTTGAATGGTTATTAGCCAAGATCATCAGGGATGCAAACCCCATGCACCCTCACTAGGAGGGTGGTGAAGCATTGGAATGGGCTATCTAGGGAGGTGGTAGAATCTTCATCTTTGGAGATTTTTAAGGCTCGGTTAGACAAAACCCTGGCTGGGATAATTTAGGGGGAGTGATCCTGCTTTTTAGCAGGGGGTTGGACTAGATGACCTCATGAGGTCCCTTCCAACCCTATTATTCTATGATATTCCTAAACCTCAGAAGCTGGGACTCGACGATCACTCATCTAGTCTATTCATTCCCTCTGAATCATCTCACCCTGGCCACTGTTGGAAGACAGGCTAAAGGGTTAGATGAGTCTTTGCTGTGTCCCAGAGGGGCCATTCTTATGTTCGTAAGACAAGTTCCATGGCGGTGTAGAATTGTCTTTATATCAATGCCTGTACTCCAGTTAATGAAATACGGAGACTAGCTGTATTTGCCCATGAGGAGATCTAATTATATCTGTATATCAATAAGAACTTCTGGTCATGGTGGCTATCACTGGGTTTGAGTGTTGAATGATTTTATTGTGTTATAATAGGGAAAGGAGAAAGACGGTGGATTGTGTTAAGCCTTCAGGATGAGGCTTGTCTGTTGGGTTATTGGTTTGTACAGTCGGATACAACAGCGCTCTGCTCCCAAATGGGGCCTTTGGGCGATATTGCAGTCTAAAATACAGGAGTTGTAAAGCACAAGTGGTGGATAAGAAATTATTTTAAAGGAAGCGTTGAGACAAACTGAAGGGCAAGAGGCCAAATCTTTAACTTCCAAAACAGGGTGTTGAAGCATTCTAGGAAAAGCGAGAAGAGATTGTAATCTTTAATAGGACCTAACAGGGATAATTGAGGCTTTTAATCTGCTGCAGACCACTGGGAATAGCAAACAGATGACGAAAGGAAGCAAAGGCTGTAGGGGATCTATCTTTATAGCAAGTTCCAAAGTGGTAGCTATGTTAGTTTAGTTCAGTAAAACAAGGAGTCTGGTGGCACTTCAAAGACTAACAAATTTATTTTTCACATGAGCTTTCATGGGTGAAATCCCAGATGGCATCTGACAAAGTGGGACTTTACCCATGAAAGCTCATGCAAAAAATAAATTTGCTAGTCTTTAAAGTGCCACAAGACTCCTTTTTTATGCTAGCTCAGAGATTTGCCGAGTTGTCAGATCATTCTGGCTATGAAAGGCCCTAGCCCTCTGAACTACCCACATACCAGGAGCCAAAACTTTCGCCTGTAGCAGTTTGGATCATTAAATGGTAATAGCCCTTATAACGATGAGCAGGTTGTGCCAGAGGGAGACTCAGAGAACAGCGTAAGTAGAAATTCAGTGTACTTTGACATGATATATAGAGACCAAACAGCAACAAAAATGCTCAGGTACAGTGGGGGCAAGCACCCATATAAGAATCTAGATAGGGGGAAAATGGACTTGCAGCAGCAGTTGTGGATGATGACGCTGTCTGCAAAGGAAGACAACAGTAACATTCAATTGTGAATTAGGAGCACAAGGCAGAGAAGTGGTTCAGTTAATTCAGTACGGGTAATGGAGTAAAGCTATGGCCAGCAAAGAGAACTCAGAGTATGGTAGGGGAAAACGAGGCCTGAGCTTGAAATACCAAAGCGCAAACCATGGTTTAATTCAGCAGGAGGATAGCAGCCTGTTTATTTTGGTGGACAGAAAACAACTTTTAACACTACATCCCAGCTTTCCAAAGGAGCCTAAGGAGTTTGCATTTCAATACACTGGGTGCCTGACTGCCTTAGGCGCCTTTGGAAATCCCACCCAAAGTAATTAAAAAAAAAGAGGCAGATAGAACAGCTGGCTCATGACTGAAGGAAAATCAGCCATTGCAAGGATGTTGCATTATTTCAAGCCATATTATAACAAACTGCTATTTTGCTCTCTGCATCTCCCACCCAAGTTTTAACTCTTTGTTCTTCCAAAACCTAAATTACTTGTCTGCCTGTTCTCCAGACACCTTTGTTATATTACTAATGGTAGATCTCATGAACAAGGTGGACTGGTAAACTGCTTCACGCAATCCAGCAAAGCTGTGGTGAGAGGTTTCTGCCAACATAAATACATTCATGCGAGGCCAGTGCATGGGATGTGTTCAGCGTGGCTCCGAGGGCATTGTCTCACGTTTATCTCCTTGCTTTTTTGGTGGTGGCCTCTCAGGCAGTGGCTCAACATCTTTTGAAAGAAATCCATCCGTAGCCAGGGAAACTGGAGGAAGCGATGAGGTTGTGGATGAAAGGAATTTTTTGTATTGTGATAATGCCTAAAGCCTGAGCCCAAACCCACTGTGCGAGGTACTGCGCACAAACAAAGCTAACCACCTAAATAGATGAGACAGAGAAAGGGAGGATTTTCTTTGCCATTTTATAGCTGGGGAATTGAGGCACAGATCCTGGGAATTGCCCAAGCAAATACAGGTAGCTGGTATAGCACAGCCAGGATTTGAACCCAGATCTCCTGAATCCCTTTCTGCTGTCTTAACCATCAGCTATCCATTTTGTGTGTCTTACTGAAGATGAATTAAGCTTTGCCTTTATTGCACTGGAAACTCTGACCCTTTTTAAGGTATTTAAGTTCAAGATGTTTATGCTCCACAGCAGCAGTTCCATTGTTTGTTTGAAAATACTCTAGGCAACTGAACTGTGAGACAAAACAGAGAAGAAACAGTGGGATGCACATATCTAAAAGAAAACAGGGAAGTGAGAGGTGCATGCTTCCGGTCATTACAATATTCAGTCTTCTAAAACAGGGGCAGGGACCACAGAAAGAAACAAAGAAGGATTTCAGTGAACAGAGCCTAGAGAAAAGATCTGCCCATCTGACTCCAGCAAGAACACCAGACCATTCTACAGGTTAAGTTTCCGAAAACTATCGTGAAATACAAGGAGCCACAATTCAGCTAAGGGAAGGTCAAGAAGTCAAGGGTGCAATTTCTTTGCAAAACATCAACTGGGTTTCTGGAATAGAGACAACATGATGGGAATGGCAAAGCTATTTATAATATCTGGAAAAAATGCAGAGCACAAATACTAACACGAGAGGAGGGGATTTGGGCCAATGAGATCCCTACTACACTAAAATCCAGATGGAGCTATTGCTAAGCACACCATATACTGTGTGTGTCTACAGTAGCATTACTAGAAACATATCAGTACTTACTCACAAAAGGGTTGAAAACTTTGTGGGAGACTCTGGGAGCTGATGGATTTCAGCCTCCTCAATGTAAGCTTTGTCACAATCAGATTATCAACTCCATTATTTCTAAACTTTGTCTGCAAGGTTGGGCAGGAGGGGAGAAATGGTTTTAGAGCTCTCAGATTGCTGAATATGACCAGGGACTCCTTTTAAATTTGCTAATGAAGACAAAGTGATCAAAAGTCACATTCTATAAGCAGCTGGCAACCTCTTAGGCTGCGTCTTTTCAAAAGAGTGACTTTCAGGCTCTTGATTGTTCATGTGTTTTGGTTTTATGTGATCCACAGAATCATTTGCTGTAATTGCAAAATCCAGCATTGCAACATGTGAATTCAGTCTAAGGGGCTTTCCCAGTAGAGCAGGTTTTAAAGAAGAGAATATTAAAGCATCTGGAGTAGGGACTGCATCTTTGTTCTCTCTTTGAGGCACCATTTACAAATGTTAAATAAGCAGCAATCTGCTTGGCTTGTTCCACTGGAATCATTTCAGATCTTTGTCTTGGGAAAAAGCTCGTCTCAGATGCAGAAATGAAGCAGATCTCATAGGTCACACAATTCATCCCAGGTCAGCCAATGGAGCCTTGTTCACTGTTACACATTTATTCATGTATTGTCCAGTCATTTTAGATATCCTAAGTAATGGAACATAGATCACTTCACAACTCTTCTATAGCCTTAGATTGCACTATCAGGATTTTTTCCCAAGATACTCAGACTAGATTCTCTTAGTTCCACTCTATTATTCCTAGTTGCATCCCTTTTTCTTTTCTAAATAACTCCTTTCTCCCCTTTGTGTCTGGCCCCCTTTTGTGTGTGTAGTCATTATGTCTTGCCCCAAGTCATGGCTTAAAAAGAAAAGGGCTTGGTGAGGTCAGTTCCATCAACCCCCTAATTGCTCTTTTCTGAATTTCCTTTTGTTTGTCAGTATCTTAACATGGTTCCCAAAACTGAACACTGTATTCCAAAGGTGTTCCACTCTTACGTCCTTGCTAGTGCCATGCTAGCCCATTAGGGGCTCTAAGCAGGAATATTCCCCCTCCCCATATACTAATAATTAATAGGGGTCCCCCTTGAGGGCCCTAAATAATTGTTTAGTCTGCTTATGCCTAGTGTCAGCTCTGGCTCCTGTCCTATAATTCAGGTGCCTGTGTAACTGACATTACATTGGGGTTTATTACTGCCAGAATGGACTGGAAACTCACTGCTTAGGTGACAGTGGAAAGCAAATTAGTCTTTTAACATCAAAGTCTTTCAAATTAGTCTTCTCTACAAGTGTTGGCTAGAATTTTTCCTGCCCATTTCTAAATCTTTCAAGATCCTTTTATATCCACTCTGGTGTTCAGTTCCTCCCAATTTACTATGCCCTGTAGATGTGGTCAACACACTGTTCACTCCAAGATATTTAAGTACGACCAGCCCAGTAATCAATTCAGTTGTAGACTTCCCCACATTTCAACATGTCCCATCACAGACTGGATTCTATGACTGCTGTCAAGTCCTAACCCTGCCTTTGGGACACTGTAATTTATACAGAAAGGAAAAGTTGCTCTGGTTAAAAAAAACAAAAATTAAACTGGTACAAAACCCTGCATAGCTATTTTTTTGTTGAGTGGCTTATTGCAATTTACATTCAATTGCTAAGAAATCTATTTAAGCTGCATCAATATAATCTGAAATAAAGGTCTAATTATATCGTCTTAAACGCACACCTTTAATTAAACCAGCGGACAAGACCTATCACATATCAACACGGACAAAGCCAACCTCTAAGCCCAAGCAATACTGTTATGTGGCAGGAAAAACCAAGAGAAAGGTGCTGTGTAAGTAGGTAGAGGCCGATAATACATTTGGAAGATTTTTTTGTTGACGGCAGCACCAAAATTACTATTTTGAAGCAGATGCCGATGCAATGCCCAGCGGGCTAACTCTGCTCAGATGAGAAAGAAACGTGATGCTTCTCTCAGAGCCATGTGAAAATCTATAATGAGCAGTTAGAGCCCCAACTCTGTTTACACTGGTAATTTACCCCCAAGCTTGCTAAACCACAAGAACGGTACACCTTGTTCAGAGGAAGATATGCCAAGCATTATGCAACTAAGACTCAGAGAAATAAAACCTTAGTCCATCTAGAGACGAAAAGCACAGCAAAATATACCATGGCCTCTATTTCTCGCTGAAGGGCAAGAAAGGAATGCAACAGCATATGGCTTTTTTATATAACATTATAGGAAGACATGCAAAACAGCAAGAAGTGGCTTACCTCTTCCACAGCATTGCCAAATGGTAATGTTTTGTAGCCTTTACATTTTAGTCATGAGGGTAGCTAATAAATAGGCTCCTTTTTCGCATGAGGTGGGCAGTCTAAATGCAGTAGTAACGCTGATTTTATTTTTGTACCTAGATGCCGTGATTGGCACACTAGAATCAAACAGCAGCACAGAATTGGGTTCTTGATGCAAGCTGACTCTTGCTTTATATTTTACTCTCAAAAATGCCTTCTCATGAATTTCTTAACTGTGTTGGCTTGAAAGATCCTTTCCTTTTGGAAAGTGGACTTCAGTAGTGTACGATTCCTGATGACAATACGTGTGAGGGCATCAGAAGCAGTAGTGGACCATATTGGTGTTGGCGTTGCACACCTATATCTGAATGTTGAAGCATTTTCTATTAGTTTTTAGGCCACCGGTGCAACATGTTGATTAGAAAGTGAAAGCAGGCTTGCGTCTGCGAAATCTATCTTTGCAAATAAGTGCTCTGTAAAGAAGAGGAGTTTTTTATTCCTGCGGTCTAGTGCAGTTGTTCCCAACCTTTCTCTGCCGTGGCACACTTTGATACCTTTAATTATTTTGAGGCACACCACCATATAGTTTCCAAATGAACTCATGAGTATTCATGAGCCAATCCAGAACTCTTCGAGTAGTTTTTGCAAAAATTCCATGGCACACCTGCTCAGGCCTGACGGCACACCTTTGTGCCCTGGCACACTGGTTGGGAAACACTGGTCTAGTGCTTACGTGGACTTAAGCCTCCCCAACCAGAGAACTATTATATTGCACTAGCCTTATTAAGAGGGAGCTATGCTGAGAGATTTCCTTAGAACACTTCATTCTCCACCCATGTTTTCTGTGCCTGCCAGGGCACAGACGACATATAGAAAGAGCTTAATTTATCCCACTTAAACTTCCCTTGGTTTTCTCATGAGATACTTCACCCCCAATCTATTTTTAGGAAATACTCCCACTATTCAGTTGGCTATTCTGGACTCCAAGCACCCCAAAGAATTGAATCAGACAATTGGAACTGGATTACATAGACGCACTTCCCATGGAGACAGGTGAGAACAATGTTCCTCCACCTGTCTTCTTATCAATACATGTCCCAGGTTAATAATGGCATCAGATGGTACACTTAGTTAGTCCAGCTCTGAACTTTGGTTTACTAGTCACCCAATGCTACATTATGGGACTGAACTCAATTTAATGAAATTCAAGTTCATACAGAGACAGAAGGATGGGGAAAGCTTTATTGCATTCCAGGTTAACCAGACTGCAGCTGGTTACACGACAAAAGAGATGATGGCAAAGGTAAGTTACCAGCATGCATAACTTGCTGAAAGGAGCCAAGGCTGTGTTCAAACCAAAAGATGCCTGGATTCAAGGTAGAGTACACCCCACAGAATGCAAGCTTCATACCATTAAAAGGACTGGGAGCCATCTTGACAGGCCTACTTTATCCATTCCCCCTAGGTTCTCAAAGGAACCAAAACTTTATCAGATACTAAGGAATGGATTTTAATTGCAAAAATGTCCCATTTCCTTTAACTTCATCCCCTTGTATAGGTGAGTTCTCCCTACCCAACTTAGTGTGCATTCTTGTTTTGAAGACAGCCCTAGAGTGAATGGAATCTAGAAAGACCCTGGTACACACAACATGCGTCAATTACTTAATATTAAATGCCTGTAGGTTCAATGAGAGGAGAAACACACCAAGGCATTAGAGAGAAATCATTGCAGCTGTGAAAGCGAGGCTCTCTTCAGTATAGCTATTAGGGAATCAAGCATAACATGCAGTCCTTGTATTCCATGGCCTCTAACACCCCAAGAAGAGAAAGAAAAATCTGTTTTACAATGTATGAAAATGAGTCAGTAAACATAGCAACACGGACTGTTTCCTCAACCACTCCAACTCTCAGTTTTGACACACTCTTCATCCACACTATGGGCTGAAGAGAGCAGCAGCTCTGACCTCAAGTGAATTGCAGTAACATAGGAGCTCCGAGATACGAGACAAGGGGAACCTGATGTTCAGGCTGCCACTGGTTGGCTAAATTACTAGTCAAACCCACCTTGACCTTTTGTGTTTAATTTATTTCATTTCAAAGAGGTGCACACTAAAAAGTGTTGAGACTGGCTGGCTGGGATTCCTCAGTCTGTACAAGTTCCTTCAATCACTTGGAATACACAAGGCTTTATATAGAGAAGCACTGAAATACAAGATAAAACAAGAAGTCTAAATCCAAAATCACTCCAAGAAAAAAGTGTAGAAAAAAAATGCAGTACTCCTTGGGGGAAGGAAAGACCGCACAAGGAGAAACACAAAGAGATGGAAGGCAAGCTACTGTAGATCTTTGCAAGTTGCTTCTCTGTGCTCAGGGGATGGAGTTCAAAAGATCCTTGAGGAAGCTGTCAGGGTCGTTGATTTCTGATAAGAGCCCTGAAAAAACCAACATATGTAAGTTAGTCGGGAGCCGTACGTCCTTCTGAATCACCTGGCGTCATTTACCATCAGGGAGCCTAGGCTCTAGAGTCAGATTCAGAATGGAGGCAAACCGCACCATTGCTGGCCCTGTCACAGGACAGTCACTCAAAATGCTGCTTCAATGCAAATGTACGCCGGCGGGATATCGGAGAACAGCAGCCTCATGTCAATGAAGTTGGGTAACAGACTCCTACGGCCTGGGTAGAGCAGTCAGTACCATCAGCTAATGTAGACAAGCAAAGTTGCAATTTGCACCACTGCCGTTTAGTGAGGCGAAATGCGGCATACAGCTGGTTACCATGCCAACACTAAGGGTTTGCACGGGGGCAGCTCCATCAGTGGCACTGATGCCTGAACTGGGGATTTCGGTCAAGGCCTCGTTTTAGGAGTAGTTAGTTCGGTTCCAAACACACCTGAGAAGGGATACAGGCAATGCCAGGAAATACGGGCATTACACATACACCTGGAAGCTGCTGCAGAAGCGTGGGGAGCGTCTCTGGCATAGATAATGCAGTCAGCCAGTGGCATCTTCTGCTAGGAGACTAGATGATGAGAATAGTGACTGCTCTAATGACTAGTAAGGATAGGATCTGGGAGGATAAAGTGATTAAGAATTGCTCCTGAGTGGGTGAGCTTCTCTGGTTTCCAGGGGCAATGGCTCCTACGAAAGCTGGTACCTTATTGATACTAACAGTTTTTGTACTAATGAGGAACTTACAAAAACTAGACGGGATCCCACAATACGTAAAAGAAGTTACAGAGCAGCAAGATGCTCCTATTCATACAGAAGGGTAAGACCTGAAATACAATAGGTGTCCAAAGCCTCTGCTAATGCTTTGTGGAAGAGCACTTTAGTTAAACAATTCCACTCTTATGGCTTATGTTTTACATTTCCTTTGGTCCTTATTACTTGGGAAACGGGAACATTACTGCCTAGGAGTTCATCTGTCCCTGTAATTCCTCCACAATTCTCTTGTGAAATTGGAATCGTCTGCTGTAGTAATTTTGTCACATACAAATTCAGCTGTGGAAGCAGCAGCAGCACCTCTTACCCCGTACGTACCCTACAGGACTCGTCATGGGCAGATCTCAAAGCCCTACCTAAAGGTAAGTCTTCTTTGTCTCTATTTACAGACAGGGGAACAGCAGGAGCAGGTGAGTTTTTAGGAAACAAGTTTATTTCACCCACCCATCCCTACAGTGGTGCAGATTGCAAAGAGCAGCCTAGTAGACTAACCCAAAAGAATGTTTTCTAAGTAGCCTGACAGCTCTACGGTCCTGTCACCCCCCTGCACCCCCACATTTCCATAAGCAAGTGTTTGCCGTGTTGTCAAGCAACTGACAGTAATAAGTTATATAAAAACAGCCGTTAGAACAGAGGTGGGCAAACTATGGCCCCCGGGAGACTCAGCTGGCCCTCCAGCTGGGCCTGGGTGGAGCTTGGTGGCCACTCCCCCCAGTTCCACCCCTCTCCCCACCATGTGCAGTGTGATGCCCTGGAGCGCCACCACTGCCCCTCTCCCACCAAGTGGGCCCAGTGGCGCCCTGTCCAAAGCTCAGCAGCCCTTTCCCCCCTTCCTAGCCCTGTCCCACCTAGACCTGATATGGCACGGAGGCCAAAAAGTTTGCCCACCCCTACTTTAGCAGGTAAAGTTAATACTGACCAGCCACATCCAGAAATTCAGAAAAGGTTTCAACTGGCATGAACTCCTCCTGGAAAGTTTTCAGGGCCTTGTCTGCAGCTTCGTGTATTGGCATATCATTGTGTCGTATAAATTCAGCCAGAGAGTAGGACCAGCCTCCCTCTGTGTTACTGGTGGGCACCTTCTACAAGGAGGAGAAAAGGGGCAAAATACGTTGTTTTAGCTTGCAGAATAATCAACACTTTAAAAAAGACACAAAGTAGACAAGGGAATCTCTTTTAATGGACAGACTTCTGTTGGTGAGGGATAATGCTCGAGCTAACCAGAGCGTTTCTTTAGAAAACACACAGTTCAATTAAACTGATGCCCCATGTTAAAAATGTTCATTCATTCTGAAGTGTTGCATTTGGCTCAGATCTCCTGCCTCCTGTAATTGTGCCCACATAAGAAAGGTGTCTAGTACTCGCACTTTCTATTCTTCTTCCACAGAGAGTTTTAAAAAGCTCCCAGGAGTTTTCCTTCTCCACCTCACCCTAACGAAAAGTTTGCTTTCTTTGGGGAGAGCTGTATGGTAACTGGGCTTTGTTTTGATACTTTCCAAAAGAACAGTGGGTCTTATCAATCCCTCTCTTTCCCTTCTGTGCAGTCAGACTCCTAAAACAGGGTCCAGGGCCAGGATTTCCTTCCCACCCCTGCACTAACCACTTGCTTTCGTGCAGAATTGAAGCTCTTTGAAATAACGTGTGAACAGGAGAGAGAAAAACAGGAAGAGAATGAAAAGGCCTGTAAAATCACAAGTCCACCTGAAGTAGTGAGGCCAGGGGCCAGCAACCCCCGGCATGAATGCAAAGAGTGGCTGCAAGCCTATTCAGAGTGGCATGTGGTGCCACCAAAATTGTAGCTCCTGCTGCCAAAAGCCACCTGGGGTGGCTTCTTTCAGTGAAAGCTGGAGAGCTGTTCCCAGACACCACCTGGGGTGGCTTCTTTCAGTGAAAGCTGGAGAGCTGTTCCCAGACACCACCTGGGGTGGCTTCTTTCAGTGAAAGCTGGAGAGCTGTTCCCAGACACCACTTGGGTGCCTTCTTTCAGTAATGGCTGGGAGGGTCCCCAGGCACGTCACTGAAATAAGCTGTTCTGGGTGGCTTCTGGTGGCATGCTTGGAGACACCCTCAGACGCCACTGAAAAAAGTCACCTGGAGCAGCTTTTGGTGACATGCCTCCTGCCCCATTGCCACAAGAAGCCTCCCACAGCAGCTTTTGGTGACGGGGGTACTAGAGCCATGGCCACCTCCAAATTCTCAGGACGTTGGCTGAGGGTAGGGGAGGAGGGGCCAGCACCAGGGTGGGCAAAGTTGCCGATGATCACAAGTGGACAGATATTTTACCATCTCTCCTGTTCTTATGAGCAAGGAGTTTGAAATTTACAAGGATTTCAAGCCTTGCCTACCATCCAAAGGAACAGAGCAGGCATATCGTATTGATTAGAACAGCATCCATTAAAAACAAAAACCACCCACACAAACCAACAGTCTTGATTCCAAATAGATCTTACCTTGAACATGTTGTAAATTAGATCTACGAGGGCCCAGAAGAGAAGGCCAGAGCGATACGCTGAATATTCCTTCACTGCTTTATCCGTCAGTCTTGGAAGAAAATTAAATCAGGCTCTGAGTTAATCACTTTACTCTGCTTTGTAACTCATTTGATGAATAGCACGAATGATCTAATAGCCAAAAAGCTATCACTAGTACACATGGGAAATGTTTTTGTGAATAAGCACTGCTCTGTGCTTTAGCATGTGGAATAAACATTTGCATTACCATGTTGGTCTAAGCTTAGACCACTGTGATTCTTAGCACCTGTGAATTGCTTCACAAGGTGTAATGGAACTCTGAGGCAGGCCAGCCAACACCACTCCATTCTACAGAAGGGGAAAACGGGCACAAAGGAGAAACGCTCACCCGAGACCACAGACCAAGTCAGTAACAGAGCTGGAAAAAGAACTAACCAGTTTCCAGTTCAATGCTCGGTACCTTCAACCAGCTCTTCTTAGTCAGTGGTTCTGATACAGTGAATAAGAATTACGGTACTTGTGTCCGAACCTTCTCAGCATGTGGTTACATCCCTTACCTTCCTAGATAAAAAGCCTGACCCTCAACTTTAATCTGCCACCTTTTCAAAACTCATAAACAAGTCTTTTAAAGAGCAGTATATTATCATTTGAGGGCCCTGAGCACGGTCAGTTTTCAGCCAGTTAAAATTACCCTTAACTCAGGCCTTGAGAAAATTGGCTCTCAGCTAGGCGCCAGCAGTTTTATTTTTGGGTGCCAGAGGGCACTCCTCCATTGCATTTCCACAGCAGAGCTAGGAGCCAGGCTACAAACTCTGGTCACCATGGCAACCAAGTTTTGTTGAGCCCTGACTTAACTTGAAACTTTTAATGAATGTTTTCAATATATTATATTTATTTATAGTGCTACAGCTATTCCTGAGTCCTCCACCAAGTTCTGTAGTTTTATACTCCCCTGTCACTCTGTGAAAGATTTAGACATGTTAAGAGCACGTGGATCTGACTGACTATGCAGAGGGAAAGAAGGAAAGGGACTGTATATGAAGGGCTGTCAAAGGAACACTATTTATGTAGTTTACCGTCTTAAGTTTTACTTATACAAAACCATTCAGACAAGTGTGACTTGAGCTGAGTCTCTCAAAAACACTGAACATTTAGAACAACACACTGACTTGATGGATGGCCATCCGGAAGTCTTTGGAGGCAGCCAAACAGAGGATTCAAATGGAATCCATGTTGTGTCTGTTTAGCTGTCTCCGAAAAAACATATACCCTGCAAGGGTGTGCTCAATAGTAAAATGTTGTTGAAAAACTTCAGTGAAATATTTCCATTACTGTCAGATTACATCCCACTCCCTGGCCCCCCAAAAGAGAAGAACCCACCACTGAATGTGGGAATTTCCAACTCAGGCAAGACTTACACTAGTATTGTCTTCCTAGGGCCTGGTCTACACTGACTGTGGATTTTGGCAGTAGTCAATGGGAGATAGGTAAACTACATACAGTAACTTGTGCATCTCCCATCAAATTCCTAATGTCTACTTATCACAGTGTCTCCACTGTGCTGCACCTACAGAAAATGCCCTCTCAATGCAGTGCTATGCTACTTCCCAGGATGGATTAAAAGAGTCAAATTCCAGGTTTGATTGAGTGAGTCTTCACTGTCACTCAGGCATATCTGCAACATCAATCCTGCACGGCTGGCGGTGCCACTGGCAGTGAAGACATACCCTAAGTTTGCTTCAACACTCTAGTATCTGGAGAAGTGCTATGTAATGTTAAGGAGGGAAATGCAAGGGTCCTCTTAGTTAGAGTTTCCAGGAACAGAATTTCAGCTAATCCCCAACAGCCTCTGGTAAGGTGGGATGTCTTGCTAACAATTCTAATGGACTTGGAATTTTCTTGTGTAATTTTTATAGGTACATCTGCCTTACTTCATCATATACTGCTGCCTGTTTGTCACTTTAAAGTTTAGAGACATCCCTCCCTGTATTGTACAGATTTATGAGTTCATACACCACAGCTTGGATCAGAAAGGGTCAAAAGGGTATCCTCAGATTGCGTGCACAGCTAAAATCCACCAAATGTGTAGTTCTTCATACATGAAGATTGTTTTAAAAATCATGTGTCTGTCAAAGACACCTTCCCTCTTTCCCTTTCCTTATAGCATGTGGCTTTGTAGGTGGGAGCCTACTTGTGTGGCTAGGCTTAATTATTTAAAGGAAAACCAATTAGTAAAGGTGACTAAATTTCCACAGGAAGAAGAGCAACTCAGAGTGAGGCTAATTCTAGATTCCCAAACAGTGGTGAGACAGAATTTCTTTTTATGTGAATGGTTTTGATATAATTGGACTCTGTTCCTTTAATTGAAAACTAAAAGACCCTTGTGGGTTAAGTGTATGTAGCTGCCATCTGGAATGGCTACTCAATACAATAGCTGCTATATTTGCATTAACGTAAGCTGGTTCAGGCTCATCAGCTACGCATGGATTTCCAGCCACATGTAAGACATTAGCAGCTTGGAAGCCTTACCTCTCTCATGAATATTCTACAAAGGTTAGAGTTAGGAACACGCACACAAAAATTCCCCAAAGATTCCTCTCCATGCCGCTAACTCCACAAAGAATCCACACTGTGAATTGTATGTTTACTGACTTTCTCTTGCTAAAACTCTTGGTTCAGTAATAACTTAACACACTATGCCCCCTTGTTGAATCTTTTTCTCACTCTGGACTAAAGGCTAACATTTTCAAAAGTGCCTCATTGTCCATACTGATTCTTTCGGCTTCACCAGCTACCTTTGAGCTTCAAAACTAGGGGTCTCAATAGGAGTTTCAGGAGCTCATCTCAGCTGAGGATCAGGTTCTCTGTTACCAATGACAATTAAATTGTGACCCTTGTAGCTCCTGGATGGTAATGGGTTAGAGTGGTTCCTAAATTTTCTCTGCCTGGACATGCGAAGTATTGTTGGGCAATAGTTCAATGAACTTGAGAACATTTCCATGCACGATATGGTGGGTTTCTGGTTTTGCCCTCATTAGGAGGTGACAGCGGGACATAATGGGGTGCATTTAATCAGCCCCACATAATTAAGCCAGTATCTGTGCCTGTACCTGACAAATACAAATTGGAACAAGACATAAATGATGCTGAGCGGCTGGAGGAAACAACGAGCCAGGGGTGATATTTGCTCCTATTGGAATGGGTGGTGAATGCACCCTTGTTACTAAGGACTGCAATCTAAGGAGTGGATCCTGAACGAGATACACAGACAACTGCAGCAGGAAAGTTCTTTTTGTCCCCATCTTCACTTGGAAAGGAGATTGCATCTTCGCCAGTTACACATGCCTTTGGCACCTTCAGGCTAGATTCGTCAGTTGTGCTCTGTATGGTGTTACTCTTAAAAGTACCCAGGAACTTCAGCTAGTGTAGACTGCAGCAGCTTGCTTATTGTGCTTGCCAGCACACACACTACGCTTCAGGAACTGCACTGGCTTCCAGCTAGGTTTAGCATAAAATTTAAGGTGCTGTTTTTCACTTAAAAATCAATTTAAGTGCATTAAAAGCCTCCCTCTCCAGATTCCATCCCAACAGCTAAGATTAGCTAGGATATTGAGCAAAAAGTCCCTAGATTTGGCTATCTGAGGGGTTGGGTATAATCAGTTGAACCCCTCTGAAATCCTCTCTCAGCCTGGGTGTCAGCACATTAAACCAATGAAACTCCCATATCTACAGTACTCATGATGGGCTTTGCTTTTTCTAGGCTCTTTTGTAGATTGTGTGAAAATCTGCAGCCCTGGTGTCTTAGCTGGAAGGTGGCTGTGCTGAAGACAGTCTGTCAGAGAACATCTCCTACAGTAAGTCCACTTTTCAAGCATTCTAGAGCAGAAGGAGTGAAAATGGATAGTAGACACGAATCAATGGAAGGTTTACCATGAACAGCAGAAACAAAGAGATCAATACCATGGAATAAGTCGTTAAGGGCTATGAGACCACTTCAGTGCTGTTAAAATGTATCAGAAACAGAGATGTATGCTGTGTCATGTGCTGCTGCAATCAAATGATTTACCAGGCATATAATCATTGGAGATACTATTGGGAAGAATGACTGATGAGTAATCTTAACCGACACTGCCCAACATATAATAATTTTATTCTTAGCCATGAGTTATTATTTTGAATGACACCTCTGGAAAATGCAATTTGAAATCCCTCAGTCCCCCCTTGTAGAAATAGCCTTTCTCCCATCAAGCAGGGACAGTCATTTGTTGTTATAGACTTGCTCAAATGCTTGCTTGCTAATATTTTTTAAAAATTTATTTTTTAAAGGAAGCAGCATTTGCTTTAATAGTGTGGTTTCAGGAGAGAAGTTAGGTCAATGTTTGAGCCTTTTAAACTTCACAGGACCACTTGCATGTTTCACTGACATGATCTTTCATGTTCTGTTTATAGTCCTCTGTAGGATACCCCACCCGAAAGATTTGGACTGTGTTAGGAAAGTGAGCTACAACTGACAAGCTTCTTAAAATGCTATTCAACAAACTAAACTGAACTGCTCCCTTTAGGAGAGGAGAATTCTTGGAGTTTAAACTTTCTTTTAATTCTTTCACAGCATTCTGAGATTTTCTCTGATAACACAGGCAAGTGTTACTGGCTCAGCACCATACACTAATTAACCAGCACTATTGCATAAAGCAACAATCTGCCTCTTTGATTATAACTGTCTTGTTCTCATCTACTTGAATCTCTTCTCATTGAAGTCACGCTAGGAACATGTAAAGTCTCTGGGATTGAGAGCAACATGCAAAGCAGGTTTTATTATTAAATCCCTCTGGGAAAAATCTACGTGTACTAATCTGACCAATTCTAAACATAGGGAAGGACAGCAGAATAAACTCCATGTGCATAAATGCATTACAATGGTGCATATAATTATATATGTCTGCTTCTATCCATGTGGATTTAAATACAGACATACATAGCCCTGACTATTTCAAAAAAAGAAATATTCCTTTCTTTAGCATCAGACATGTAGCTCTGCAGCTCTAACCACTGGGAAGGTAACACCGGTAAGTTCACCAGGCAACTCCTGAGTGAATGGAAAGGGGGTGACAAAATTACTGACCTGCTGGCCCCCCCTGGTGACACCACACGAGCATGTGAAATAACCAGCAGCCTCCTGAGGATCTCAATCCGCATGGCTTTCCACTTCTCTGGGGCCAAGATGTGCAATGCCAGGACTGTGTAGTAATAGGGCCCATCCACCTCAAAGGCACTCTCCACCCATTTCTCCTTGGGTTGCTCCATAAAACTCTGAAGGTTCTTCTCCTCTCTGGAAGTCGCTCGGGTTCTGGAATACAAGGGAAGAGCGAACAACTAGCTCAGGCAGTGTGCTTTGTTACATGTAACTCAGTATTGTGTAAAGCATACTTCATGTATAACCAACCAACCAACCAACCTTTTATTTTCTATCTAGAGTCCAGTTTATCCCAAACTGTGTCCTTTGTCTCAGATTTTGCAACATGCATTTAATAGTAGCAGACTAGCTTTTCCCTCTAGCACAGGGGTGTCAAACTCATTTGCCATGGTGGGCCAGATTTGACTTAAATGCACTTCAAGTGGGCTGTATGCACATAAATCAAAATACTAGGGCACTCTCGCAGCATAGCGGACCGCTGTGTATGCGAGACTGTGCTCCACAGTACCACAGACTCGCTCTCTCTCTCTCTGTTGGGAGACAGTGTGATCTCACAGAGCGCACTCTTGCACACCCAG
>ML685803.1:12677604-12734473 GCA_007922175.1 Pelusios castaneus
AGCTCAGTCCAGGGGAGCCGCCAAACCTGGCAGCTCCCATAATAGTCGATTTCACTGCTCTGCTAGAGCAGTGAAATTGACATATATGTTAATTTCACTGCTCAGCCAGAGCAGTGAAATTGACATATTTGACAGCTCCAATGTCCCAGAGCGCCCTCCATTGGCACTCTGGGACATTTCCGGAGGTTGTCTACCCCGCAAAAAGCGTACACACGAGCATTACTGCGGAACAGCTGTTCCGCAATAATGCTTACCACTCTCGTTTGAGTGGTTTTACTGTTGCGCGGCAAGAGGGTGTTGCCGCGCAACAAGAAAAATGATCGTGTGTACACAGTCAGCTTTATTGCACGATAGGGAGCCTTATCGCGCAATAAAGTGATCATGTGTACATAGCCTCAGATGCTGTTGAACAGACTTATAAAATGATATGATTAGCTTCATTTGTCTGTCTCAGATGGAACTGGGGAAACATACCAAGGTATGTGAAGAAAAAGATTAAAAGCAATACACAAATTGTGCACTCTAACGTGTTGACTATTTCAGGAGGTGAAAAAATTGCAATTTTATTGCATTAGATTTGGAGTTACTCTGGAATAAAGGGCACAGGTTCTAACATCTGATTTCTAAGATACCTCATTTAATTACTATTATCTCCTTTGCTCTTTGCTACTGAAATAGGACAACTATGGGCCTTACTTTTGGGCACCATATGTTGTAATATAATATTACATCAAGCCCATTTGTTTAAACACACTTCAGACTGTTGGTTGTCTATGTATGTGTGCAGTTCCCCAGACTCAGCTCAAACGGAGCCTGGTTATTTAGATTTTGTAAAAATAAGCTTTCACAAACAAAAATCAACAGAAATGTTTCTATTTTGTTTTTAAATGCCCATGGAACAGACGTTGTAGAAACAAATATGTCACTGAAGTATCAGCAACTCAAACACAGTGGTAGTGCTAGAGAGCCTGGAACTAAAAGAGACTAGTTTATTGCCCAAGACAAGAGGTTAAAAGAAGGGAAGCAGTGAGAAATTATGCAGATTTTAATTTTTCACAAACAGGTGAGGAAATCATTGGGTTCCCTCCCTCCCCCACCCCCCCAAATATGACATCCTGACTATGTTCCTTTAATCTCTGATAACCTGAACACCATTCAGCTTTGTCCACCCTGAGATAATTATTGCACACAGAATGGAATTTGCTTGTGTTAAACCAGGCTTCTGAATATATGTTCACAAACTGTTGTGTTTTTTGTGACACACACAAATGTAACAATCTGCATCAAGGATTTAATTAATTTCCTTTTAAAACATCTATGCTGTTTCCAACCTTTCCCATCATCTCCCTTGTACTGGCTCCCAAACTGGTGGGTGTAAAGAAAATCAAAAGGGGCCACGAGCTGTGAAATTTGCATAGCAAAAAGTTTTGGGGTTAAGAAAACCTATTTGTGGTTATTTTTAATGGCACAATTATGAATTGAATTTTTGTTAAAAGGGGATTGGATGATAGTAAAGAGGAAGTGGGGAGGCATGAGGGATTCTCAAAAATCAGAAAGGAGGCGTGATGCTGAAAAGTTTGGGAGCCTCTGAGATAATGTATGCATTGGAACACTAATGCATCCTGCATATAAGGTTCAGGATCAAGATATATTCTGTTCACAGTATCAACTTGAAATGCAACTATTCAGCATTTCATACTCCAGACCTGCACCACTATTGCTAGATTGGATTTGTCTCTTTCCCTCTGCCCTCTTCCCCTGTTCCCAACAAGCTTGCTAAGCCTCCACACCCACAGCTGTATCCAGCAGGAGACTTCACTGGCAGCTGTTCATCCATATATCATTTGGAGACCTTCTGTTAAAGAGTAAGTCTGTCATTGACACAAGGAAAAATAAAACACACAAAGATACTGACGTGTTAAGGACATAAAGCACGGTGTGAATTATATATGGAATGAGGTGTATGTTGCTCTCCCTTCCTCCTCCTCCAGTGTCCACACTGAATGACTGCTCCATAGCGAAACGGAGAAATAGTAGCTTAATGTCATGGACGTTGAGCTGATAGGTAGGTTCCCGCTGCCCTGTGCACTCCTGGAGGTATGTGTTGTGTCTGGGGAAAACAATAACAGATTATATAGTGTATATATATATTCACTCCTAGGGGAATGCAGGTCAAAGTTCTCCTCTCACACTGCGAACAAGTCAGAGCTCAGAATGTGTGCAAATACAGCACAGAAAAGCACTAAGGAATGAGGCAGGAGATTAAAATGCAAATACCATCACCTTGGATTAACATCACAGAAAAGGGAGCGCTTTCATCTTTCTTGGGCAAATCCAATCCAAAGTAGGTTTCCTGGGCATAAGCATCAGTACTGCTTTCTCACTGCATGGCCCTGGGACATGGCTTTTTAGCTGACGTGGCCTAGGTGGTACAACTGATTCTAATATCCAACACAACATTACAAATGCAAAGGATAGGACTAGATGGCTTAGGGAACTGGTAATGGGATAGGGACTTAACTAGACTAACACGCTACCCCTTTGGAACAGAATCCAGCAGTGATTGAAAGTCATTAATTGCCATCTGACAGATGTGTGGCAAGCTATGCAACTTATTTATTGATGTCACATCAGGTTTATTCCTATAAACCACCACCACAACTGGTACCCTTTCTCCACAATCTCAGCAGAGAGGACAAGAATTTCATCGGCATGAAGATTAAACTATTTTATCACCCCTTCATTTTCCTCTGCTAGCAATTCAGCCCAATTGCAAGTATTAAACTTCCTTAAAATACAAGACGGAGTGGAGAGTCAAACGAAGTCTCAGAATGAGTCACAACACAAAGGTCAATCAACACTCAATCATTCAGTGACAGCTGTATACAGCTTCTCCACAGTGTGACAGGCTGCTCCCCAAATCCAGTCTGTTGTGCTGCTATGACCACTTGAACCCCGCTCCTGAACCCCAATTCACCCCGCTCTACTGGGTGACCACTCACTCCTGAGTCAGTCCACACCAGCCACCAGCGTGTAATTGGTCCCAGGCAGTGGGTGTAAATCCACTAGTCACACAGGCGTTGGTCCCCAAGCGAGCACACCCAGCCCCAGACACTACACTGGGAGCCGCTGCCTCACGGGGATTGGGACCCACTCCCAATCACCTTAGTCTCAAGTCTGTCCACTTAACAAAGAAGTGGACTGTGCCCAGCCTACCACATCCACACCCTCTAAAGACCACACAGCTTTAGGTAAAACAACTACTAGTTTATTGATCAGAGTCTGATTTCAAGTGAGAACATGGCCAATCAAGGCAGAACCATACTATAAATGAGTCAGGAGTGACCACTATCAAACAAAAAGTATAAACCGCATGCTAATCTAACATCTCTACCTAAACTGACCTCAGAGTCCAAGATTATGTGCAAGGTGTTCGGCTGTTTGATGTTTTACAGCCATTCTCTGCCTGTTCTCAGGCAGGGCCCTGATCTTGCTTGAAGTTGGTTGCAAGATGGTCTCCTCTCAGGCTGAGAGCCTGCAGCTTCCCCCCTTCTCACAGTCTCTGTGTCTTTGTTTTAACCAACTGTTGACAGCCCCTCCCCTCACTGTCCTGTTGTGAGATTCTCTTCACTTCTACCTGAGCCAGGGAGGGCATTAGCATTCCCTTTGACATGTAAATCTCCAGCCACTGTGCTAGAGAGAGTCCTGAGAGTCTGAACCCTGTATCATGCTTCACATCTGTACATACATGTTGCTGTAGGAAACATGGCACCATGGCAACCATGTGGAACACGTTCTGAGCATTCACAAAGGAACCTGGTATAGAGTAATTGGCATCAAATCACACAATTATACTGCAAAACTGAACAGAAAAGTTATACAGGTCATGCCCTAGAGCTGCATGGATGTGCATCCCGTCACACACAGCTATCACTATCATGCTAGTGGTTTCCTTTGGGAAGACAGGTGGAAAAATGGCAAGTGGCAAGGAGTTCATTTCTTAGCAGAGACAGATACCAATCCCGCAATGTCAGCAGTTAGAACTTACTAACCAGAAGGGTCAATAAGTATTAGTTTTGGACTGAAGTACTGGTGGATTTATTCTTCATGTTTTTCCCCTACCAGTTTGAACACAGCAGCATGGTATGTTACAAGTGTACTTTAATTTGGAATGTCACTGATTGGCAGGAGATGGTGTAGATTCTGGTGGCACCAGTAATGGCACCCAGTTGTTTATGTATTGGAAACTCCATTTTGGGCTTACAGTCGGGAACACGTACATGTCTTACAGTAATTCCACATCTCATCTACTTTGAATACAAACCAATGTTGAGTAATATTCTGTATCACCTTGCTAAGCAGGTTGCAAAAGCAGACTCTGGAACATGAGGACCCCACACTGGCAGAAGACCATTGCACTTAGTGTTGGCATTTTGTAGAGCTGCACTCTCCCATTCTTCCCGGCCACGAGCCAATCTGTATTGAGAGAGGTTATACACAGATGGGTTACAATTATGTAAGTTTTTGCCTAAAACCACCACCACCACCACCACCACCACCACCAGATCTTACACACCAGGCCTTGACAAATGTGCCACACAGCTAGGCACCAGCCCCAAAACTGGGGTGCCCGGTGTGCGGCACTTTAGAAGACCCCCCCCCCACTGCCAAAATGCCACCACTGCCTCCTCCCTGCCCCATACAAAAACTCCCGCAGCCATGGAGACTGGCAGCAGCCTGGCCACAGAAACCCCGGCTGCTGCGGACACTGGCAGCGGTGGCGGTGAGGGGGCAGCCCCCCACCACCTAAAAAAGCCACATGTCACTGAAGGCACCGACAGTTTTTTTGGTAGAGGTGGGGTGTGATGTGGTGGTGGTGCCGGGGGCTTTCTGCCCCTTGGAGTACCCCGGCACTGCTAGGCGCCAGGGTACAATTCCTGGGCGCCCAGGTTTTATCGATCCCTGTTATACACTGTTCTTCATTCAGAGCTCAAAGTGCTTTACAAAGGAGATCGGTATCTTCCCCCGTTTTAAAGACGGGAAAGTGAGGCACAGAAAGGGAACACAACTCACCCAGCAGGCCAATGGCTGAGTTGGGAATAGAACCCAGATCTCAGAGCACCAATCCAGTGCAGACCATGCTGCCTCCCCATTACTCTAAGCAATAAAGGAAAAGGATGGCATTCCATAGCTGCTTAGTTCCAAAAACACCTTTTATAAAGATCGCTTTCCAACTTCACAGCATCTTGCACTGACTTTAATCAATGTTTGCAGTTACCATATTAATGAGGCCATAATAAAGGTGGAGACCAGCAGCTGCTGGAACAACGATCTCTGGATAAGCATGTTCGTGCTGAGTTGCATTGTTGTGGAAGTTTAAGGGACATTAAATGCACATACAAAGCACCATGACCAAGAGACTGAGAAGACCTTACCTCACAGCTGCAAGGTGACAGTCATAATGAACAATGTTGAAATGAGAGACTGTGCTGTATCCCTGCTGCTTTCGGGGCTTGTTCTCAAATTCTTCCAGTGCAACCCGCTTGGTGAAAGTGTAAATACCCAGAACCTTTGTAGGCTGTAAGAAACCAAAGCTTTATTAGAGATTATTCAGTATTTGCACATATTAAGCGGTTAATGATTTGCCACTAGTTCAAGTATAAAATGGATCCCTTCTGCAGGGGATTATTAGGTTCAAACAAGCTTTCCTCTAGCACCCACTCACCAATCCACACTTCCCACTCAGGGACTGCGGGGAGGGAATCATGGAAACAATTAAGAACTTAGGACTACATTAACAACTGGAGATGGAAGCATCCTAGCAAAACACGCTCCTAGCCGAAGAGATGGGTGCAGATTACATCCTGGTGGGCCTACACCTCTCCTGATAAGAGCAGAAATAGCTGACCTGCACTTTATATTAAAAGTAGAACCAAATCACAGAAAATAGTTTCAATACAAATCCATTATTTAGACAAGGACCAAAATAAGTGAATAGCCAAGATAAAATCCTTCACTAGGTTTAGCTGTGATTTCAAAGATGAGGCCTGCATTTTTTATAATTTAGCTTCCAGGCACCAGAGCAGAAGAGATCATTACTAATGCTGGGACCTACATGAGATCCCCAGGAGCCTAATGCCTTGTTGGAAACAAAAAGTTACTCACTGGCTGCAACAATGATGGTTCTTTTAGATGTGTCCCCCTCTGGGTGCTCCATTATAGGTGTGCCCGAGTCCCTGCGCTGATGATAGGAGACCTCTGGTAGCAGTGTCCATTGGGCCCCCCGCATGCACACTCTCTCCTCGTGCTGCACCATGAGGCTAGCCATCATGTGCAGGCTAACTGTCTTCTGTTCCTTCTCTACTGCAGAGTCATAGCAACAAATCCAAAGTGGAGGAAAGGTAGTGGAGCACCCATAGGGGGACACATCTCAAAGAACCATTGTTATTGCATAAGAGGAGTAATTTCTTTTTCTTCAAGTACTGTCCCTACGGGTAGGTGATTTCCGAGCAGTACTCCCCACCCCTACCTTGGAGGGCTGGATCTGTGGAGTTGGATTAATCACATATGATAGCACTGTGGAGCCAAAGATGGATGGCATCAGAGGCAGAAACCTTGGTGATCACATAAAATTCCGCGAAAGTGTGGACTGACGTCCATGTTGTTGCTCTGCAGATCTCTGAGATGAGGAAATTCTTAGAGAAGGTGACAGATGATGAGACTGATCTCATGGAATGTGTACGAATTGAGACTGGAGGTGTCATGTTGCAAATGTGCTAACACTGATGCAATTTGAGACCCACGTGGAGACTCTTTGGGCCAATACTGCTGAGCCCTTAGGTTTTTCTGCCATACAGAGACATAGCCGAGGGGACTTCCTTAAGGCCTTTGTCCTACTGAGATAGAATGCAAGGGTTCTCCTAATATCAAGGGTATGCAGTATGGCCTCCCTATTGTGTCAGAGAGGCTTGGGGTAGAAGGCGGGAAGGTGAATAGACTGATTCATATGAAACAAGGTGGTCACATTAGGGACAAACATTGAATGCACCCTAAATGTAACCTTGTCAAGGATGAATACTGTGTACGGGGATGCGCCATCAGAACTGTTATTTCCCCTATTCTTCTTATCGAGGTAACTGTAATAAGAGAAACTGCTTTCAGCTCTAGGTAGCTGTCGAATGGGTGACCATGGGTTTGAAGTGGGGCTAGTCAGCCCTTTCAATACTTGGTTTAGGTCCCACAAGGGGATAGGACGTTGAGGATGAGGGAAGAGGTTTATTTATGCCCTTAAAGAACCTTAGTGGTCGGGTGCAATAGTACTGAGTATCTCCCATGGGGTTGGTGAAATGTAATAGCTGCTATGTGGACCCTGAGGCTATGTCCACACTTGTTAATTTAAGTCGACTTTGTTAAGTCAACTTAGCATGTCCACACTCCAATTTTAAGTCGACTTAGAGGGGAACCTACAAAATCGACCTAGAGCGTCCACACTGGACACCTAGGTCGACTTCTAGGGGCTAGGTGGACCTGGGACAGGTCCACTGTGGCAGGAGGGGCACCCCTTGCCAAGTGCCAGGGGACTCAGCCTTTGCCCCATTGTACCTTGGGGGGGGGGGGAAGACAGGGACCCTGGCAGGGCATAGGAGCAGGGATCTGCCCTGCCCTTTGGGGGGGCACGCCAGGCTGTGGCTGTGCCAGCCACCCTGGCAGGGAGCGCAGTGGGGAAGCCCTAGAGCCCCCTAAGTCGACTTAAAGTTGACTTAGGGGTACTCCACATCTACACTGGCTAAGTCGGCTTAAAATGAGGTTTAGTAAAGTCGACTTAATTTTTCCTTAAGTCGACTTAAGGAAAGTGTAGTGTAGACGCAGAGTAAATTAAGTCGACTTAAGCAAGCTTAAGTCGACTTAATTCACAAGTGTAGACGCACCCTGAGAGAACTCAGAGATAACTCCGATTTTTGAAGGTCAGGGTATATTCCAGAATATGTGGAAGGGTTGCTGACACTGGAGAGATTTGGCGGGATGTGCCTCAAACCTGAACCATTTCTGCAAGTAAGTGTGCCATGTGGCAGACTTTCTACTGTGCAGTAGAACCTCTTATACATTTTTAAACACTGCTAGGTGCTGGAACCAAGTAGAAGCTATGCTCTGAGATGAAGGATCCTCAAGCAGGGAGGTGTATCATGCCTTTTGTCCAGAGAGTGGTGTAGAGTGGCCAGAAGGGAGACTGGTGTGCAAGTTGCATCAGGTAAGAGTACCTGGTCTGTCTTGTCAAAGAGGGAGCAATCAGAATTACCAAAGCTCCATCCCTCTATCTTCTACAGGATCTTCAACAGGAGAAGAAACAGAGGAAAGGTGTCCAGAAAGTCCTTGTCTCATGGGAGGAGACATGCATCACCCAGAGAGTGCTGTTTGATCTCTACCCTGAAACAGTACCACGGACACTTCTTGTTTTGGAAAATGGTGAACAGATCTGTGGATGGTGTCCCCCACCATGCAAATGAGTCATGAAGCACTGATGGGTTCATCTCTCATTAATGGTTGTGTAGATGTGTGCGACTGAACTTGTCTGCTACTGCATTTTGTGTTTCTGTGAGATAGGCTGTGGACAAGGTGACATTGTAAGAGATGCATCAGTTTCAGAGTTTCATTGTCTCTGTGCAAAGACAATGATCTGGCTTCCCCCAACAGTGGATTAGTACATGCAGGCAATGTTGTCTGTTAAGATCTTTACACGCGGTCCTGTTATCAGCAGAAGAAAGTAGGCGCAGGTGTTCTTAACTACTCTCAACTCAAAGAGATTGACATGCAAGGATACTTCCAGAGGTGACCATTTGCCTTGCGCTGTGAGGTCCTTTAAATGTACAACCCATCCTACGAGGGATGCATTGGTGGTAAAGAGCGACAAAGGTGGTGTCTAAAGAAAGGGGATCACTTTGCTTGCATTGGCCAGGTTCTTCCACCAGTCTAGGGAGTTACTGATCCTGGTGGGCAGTGACAGGGATTTGTCCAGACCATGCCTGTTTGGTCTGTAAACCAAGCCAAACCACAGCTGTAGGCATTATATGTGCAGTCTGGTATGTGGAATCATGGCCATGGTGGCTGCCATATGCTCCAAGAGCCAGAGGCAGATTCTGACTGGCACCTGAGGATTGCACTGAGCAACACTAAGGATAGAAACCTGTCTGGAGTAGCAAGGCTTTACGTAGCACTTCTAGGTTGGCACCTATGAATTCTAGGCATTGCACTGGTGTAAGGGTTGACTTCTGGGAATGGGTCTGTAAGCCCAGTTCCATGAACAAGTGCATCACGTCCTCAGTGGCTCGATGAGCTTCCTGAAATGACCAGGCTCCGATGAGACAATCATCCAGGTAAGCGTAGATCATTATCCCCTGTAATGTAGGTGGGTGGCCACCATTAAAAGAACTTTGGAAAATAATCTTGGGCCTGATGAAAGTCCAAGGAGGAGGAATCTGTACTGGTAATGGTTATGCCCCAGGGTGAATCTAAGGAAAAATCTGTGAGCCAGTACTAATGAAATGTGAAAGTAGGTATCTTGTAGCTCAAGGGCCAAAAACCAGTCCCCCTGTTCCAGTGTCAGAATGATCATCAATAACTTGACCATCTCAAACTTCTAAGCTTTGATGAACTTGTTGAGAGCTCTGAGATCCAGGATGGGTCTCCAACCTGCCTTCCTTTTGGATATTAGGAAGTAGTGAGAGTAGAACCCTTGGCCTAGGAGATGTTGAGGCTCTATAGCTCCTAAATGCAGAAGACAGTCTATCTTCCTGCCATAGTAGACTCTTCTGAGAAGAGTCCCTGAAGAGGAATGGGGAAGGGTGTTGTGGACGGGGTAGGGAGGTAAAGTGGATGGAACGGCTGGATCTGGCAATTTCTAGGATCCATCTGTCTGAGGTTATATGCTCCCAGGCATTGCAGAATGTTTCCAAATTGTGGCATGGTCACAGATAGTAAGGAGTGGTCTTGCAGAGCCTCAACCTCAAAGCAGTGCTTCGGGACAGGTGGTTTGCTCAACTTAGCCTTTTTCCGCTAAAGCTTATCCTTCTGTTGTGATGGGAAATGGGACGAATGAAGTCTCTGATGGTATTGAGAGCTAAATCGTCTCTTTACCCCCACTGTATAGATTCCCAGTGATCTGAGAGTGGCCCTGGAATCCTTCCAAAAGTGGAGCAAGGTATCGATCATCTTGGCAAACAGCTTCACACCCTCAAAGGAGAGATCCTCCACCAAGAGGTGGAGCCACGATGCCAGTTTCATCATCACAGCTGTAGAGATGGTCTTGACAGCCACACTAGCAGCATCAAGGACCAATTACAAAGATGTTTTTGCCACTAGTTGCCCCTCCTGGATGATAGCCTTGAAGGAATCCCAGAAGCAATCCAACAAGTTATCAATAAAGTCCTGTAATGTATTGTAATTCACACAGATGTACTTTGCTCTGAGCACCTGGCAGTTGTCAATTCAAAAGTGTAAGGTGGTCAAGGAATACACCTTCTTACCAAAGAAATAAAGGCATTTCCAGTCTCTGTCATAGCTTATTGTCCTAGAGAGGTGCTGTAGGTCTGGAAAGTGAGTCTACTACAACGGAATTGGGTGGATGAATAGAAATTTTGATTCCTTCCCAGAGACAACTTTTTTCCCCCACCCACTTGCACATTAGGGCCCTCAAGGCTGCAGTTTGCCATGACATCTTAGCTGGCTTGAGGATGGCCTTGTTGATCAGGAGGATGATTTTGGAAGTAGATGAAGCATGGAGGTTGTCTATAAGCTGGTGGTGTATATTTTTAACGTCCTCTAAATGGTATGTGGAAGGTGTCTGCCACGCTCTTTGCTAGGTCTTGGAACAAGTGGAAGTCATCCACCATGTAAGGTGGCAATGGCACACCCGCTTCATTGGGCAAAGAAGGAGATATGGCCTAGGTTGTGATCTCTCACTCTGTGTCCATCTCTTGCTCTTCCACTTCTTGTGGTTCCTAGGCCTGTGGTGCTGCAGCTGAGGGAACTTGTGTGGGAGGTTCTCAGGCGATGCTCGGTGTCCTCAAGGGAGGCTGCTCGTATGCTCACCATGATGGCATAGGACCTCATGGAGGTACCAACACATAACTGTGCCAAGGTGCCATCTGGTGGTGCATTTCTGAATCCTGTTGATCCATACGGGTTCCTTATGGAGTTTGGGAGGAGTATAGAGAAACCCTGTCTGACTCTCAGTCCAATTCTTTGCTTGACATAGGAGGAACATGGCATGATTGTGGGGAAATACCCCTTGGTTGGCCATGGTTTGTTTCCCTGATCTTGGTGTGAGGAACAGAGAGTCAGGAGCATCTAAAAATAGTGTGGTGATCAGCATGATGGACTTCTGCTGGTGCCAGGGGGACCCTGATCTCTCCAGTGCTGGATGGGTTGTTAGCACTGGTGATACCAATGACAGCTTGGGTACTCAAGAGTGTCTTAGGGCATCTGCTCTTGTTCCTCTGTACTGAAGATACAGTGCCCATGACCAAAGAGAATGTGGGCCTATCAAGGGTACCAGACACTGACTGTCACTATGAAGCATTGGTGCCAGATGATGTCTGTGTTGAGAGAGATGGTGATCACTTTCATCTATCCCTGGGCTCATTGAGGGGACTTCCAGGTCTTTTTCGACTTTGAGAGTAGTCCGTGGACCATTTCTTTGGCCCACTATCCTTGGAAGCCAAAGGTTGAATGGAAGACTCAAGCCTACTGGTGTGCTGTGGTCAAAGACCCACCTCTATAAAGATGATTTTCTGGCAGAGCTCTCTGTTCTTGCAGGATATCTGTCAGAGCTGGTGGCAAAGGGAATATTTTTGTGGCTGTGGCTCATCAAGTCAGCGAATGCCCTGCAATGCTTTCCAGTGACCAGGATTGCTGTGCTGCATGTAGAGCCAGGCATATCCTTGTCAAGTGGAGTTCCCGTCATCTGGGTTAACACAAGAACAAAGTATTTTCTTTCTTCTTCTTCCTTTTTTTTTTTTTTTTTTTTAAAAGTTTAAAGGTATGGCCAAATAAAAGTTCAAGAAGGCTAAAGGGTTTCTAAAGCTGAAAAGGAGAGTTAATGATTTGTTAATGGACAACTAAAGACCAATGGCGGGTGAGAAGGAAGTGAGGATAGTTAGCTCACAACACTGGCTTGCCTCTTGGCACAGTGTGAGGTGAGACAGTACATGTGCGGGCTCAACAGACACTGCTCCTGAAGTTCTCTGATTAGCAGGGTATGGACACAGACATAGCTATGGTGGAGCATCCAAAGGGACACAACTGGAAAAAAGAAACTTCTCATCCCCTTTTCCTTCAGAACTAGATACAAAGGAGTTAGGTTGTACAGGTACAGCAAACTTTGTTTGATGTGGATGGTGAGGGGAAACCAGGGAAGGGATTTAATGAGCACCAACATTATCATTTCCAAAGCACAGCAGAGAACTACTGATCCCAGGAACAAGACCTAACATCACCTGGCTTTCCAGTGTCTCAGCACCATGTGTTTGTCAGGCACCAGTAGTGCACTGGTGATTCCCCCACATCATATTAGAACATTCTTGCTGTTGTTCTGCTTTACCTGGAACTTGTACCCTTCCCTGCAAATACAGCAGGTCAGTCCTGGTTCTTCTATCAGCTCTTCCATCTGTTTAAGAAGTGCAGTCTTTGTCACCACCTGGCCCTTCTCATTTGTCTGAAAGAGGGGACAAGTCAAAAATATTAGGAGAATAAAACCAGGAAGGAATTTTTATTTGCAAAGTCTCACAGCGTCTTAATTACTGAAACAAGAGAACATTAGAGTATGGAATGTGGCTCAAGCTGTACAGCTGTCAGAGACATCTGAAGAGGATTGGGAAGTGCTCATTATCTTGATACCGAGTGTCACAAATCAAGAGTAAATCAGAATTATAATATTTTGGGACCCCTGAAACTTCCTGCAGTTTTCTATATTACACAAGACAAGCACCAGTGCATACAAAATTATTATATGTTGAACACTAAGATCAGTAGACTACTGCAGGCATAACTTTGCCATAGGTGGAGCTCCCATGCTGCCAGCACCAGCGGGTTAAAGGATTCCCACCCTCGTACAGGTAAATGACTTTCACTCTTCCAAGAGCCATGCAAAGACCATGTGGCTAAAGCTCTGGTCACTCAACATTTGTCTTGCATTTATTCTGTGGATTTTTTTTTTTTTTTTAAAGCAAGACAGGAATTATGTCCATTATTGACCACTGGAATCCATTACTGTGGATGGGAATTACCGTCATTCCCAGAGTGCCCAAGGCTTTTTGCCTCATTGCCATAGCCATACGCTTCTTCTCCGCACGGGTCTCTTTCCGCGCTGCATCTATCTTCTTGTTCACGTCTGGATGTTCCCTTAGTGCCTCCAGAAGGTTCTCAGCTAATGTCCCAATACCTTCGTCACTGGACACTTGCTCCAATTTGTGCAGGTTTGTAATGGAATCTGTACCTATTAGCACCTGTTGGAGATTAAAATACAGCAGCTTCTTCAGGAAAAGATGTGAGCAAGACCTGAACTATTCCATCTAACCCAGCCTGCAGCAGTCACTAATTGACTGGTTAGTACTTTGGGCCACTACAAGTATTTTAAGGGGAGTAGTTCACTGCAAATGGTACAGGTGCCCCAAACTGGTGTTTCAGTCTTCCACAATGCACCCATCTCATGTCCTAAAACTGCATACGTTGAGAGTAACCAAGAATTAAAAGGTAATATAAATTACAAAAGTGAAGTCCATTAAAAACACCTAGACCATGGAAAACTCACCACAGCCACAGTCTATGGCTCTACCTTCCACTTCAAAGGAACTGGAAAACGTAACACAGAACCAGACAGTACTTCACCAGAATATCTCCACTTGAATAGATATAGTCAATCCAATAATTCTTTTCAGACTAATGGATTGACTGTGTTTGAGAACAACACTGCTCTCCAAATTTAATCACAGAAAGTACTATGAAAAGATTGATCCAGCTACAGCCACAATATAAGCTCCCAGGAGTAAGCCAAACACCTGCCTCCTGATTGATTTTCCAAGACACCATCTCCTTACCTGTGTTGCAGGGTGTTGTGTGGCAAGACCCCGAAGGAGCCTCAGAATGAATGGAAGTGCTGGACGAGATAAAAACTTCTTCCATATATCTGCATCCAAACTAAACAGAGAAGGTAAAAACATACAGCAGCTAAAAGATAAATTTGCCAGCACCGAAAAGGTATCTAGCTTCAAGTCAACAGTCAGCTTGCAGTATATGGGCTACGAGGAAAGATGGCCACTTTTCCCTCCTCCCCTCCACAGACACAGACTTTAAACCTAGAAACAGAAGGGTTATCTTATTCCATCCTGTCTGAGTGCAAATATTCAGTTTAAATTTTAGAAGTTTATTTTAAAAACCTTAAAATGGTAATCGAAATGACGTTCGCGCTCCCTCCTCCACACACTAACGAACAGCTGCTCATTCAGTTATAGCTTCAGGTTTTGTTTTAGGCCCATGAGATGACCACTGGTGTGAATGCTCTGTTAGGGTGATGGGTATAATACAGCCAGGAAATGAGGCAAGTTGGTGTATCTGAGTAATAAAACAGAGCTGGAAGAGACTTTAGGTTATCTAATCCACTCTTCCCAGCCACTGCAGGTCTGTCCTTTCAAGTCTGTTCACCAGGGATTCATCAAGCCTAAATATTTCCAGGGATGGAAGTCCTATTCCTCTCCTTGACAGACCATTCCATTGGGAGACCATGAAATTAAGATACTCCAGGTTACCTCACACACCACAAAGTGACCCTTACTTCTTTGCGCTGGGAATATGCTTTTTCATGTAGTCGAGTGCATTCTGTGTAATCCCTTTCTGGAGGATGAGATCTTTCAGCTGATGGCCATTGCTATTATTCTTTATGCCAGCTGCTATTTTACAAAAACAGTCCAGGAAAACCTTGTCATCTCCACTGTGCTCCTCATCGTACCTGAGTGAAGAGGGGAAACAGCAACAGGATTTGTGTCTCCTAAGCCTCAGCACATATAGTGGTTTACTCTGCAGATTAACAAACACACACACTATATCAGTGCAGATAAGCTCTCCAGAGCTGCCAGCCTTCAAGCAGACTCCTCTCCTGTTAGACTATCACGATCAAGAAGAGAGCTTCTAATTGATTAAGAATTCTAATTTAATTGGTGCTCTTTGCTGAAATCACAAAACGTACTTGTCAAAGTTACAGTAGGGCTTGAATCGATCAACCAGGATCTGCATTTTCTCCATTTCCCCAAAGGACAGATAAGGGATAATGCGTAACAGGCCTTGCAAAACACTGGGATTGGAGCGGACAAAAGTGCTGTTAATCTGATCCAGCAGCATTACCAGCTGATCCTTGTCACCAGTAAGGAGGAGGTTACCCTGCAAAGAGGAGAATGATTTATGTTCAGAATTCATCTATAAGCTTTAGGAAAATCCTCAGATCCTGGGGTTTGCTGACTGTTCCCTATCTGGAGGAGATCACAGCTTCTGGATCTCAGTAAGACAGTGTGATAAAAACAGAGACAGCAACAGTATAGCCACATGGTCATGGGGAAACTGCATTTTTAGCATGTTCGCAGATGCCTAATGGTACAGTATCAACTCACCTAATCAACGACTGGCTTCCTGCAAATTGTTAACGTGTTTTTGGGTCAAAACAATCTAACCCTAGCCTAAAGGAGGTCTGACTCAAGCATTAGAAGTGTCAACACATCTACTGGGATGATAATACTTTCAGGGGAAGGGGAGAAGCCCCATTTCTTAGTGTTTCCCATGTAACTACATAGTTCACATTGCCAGTTATTCAGAAAACCAAGTATGGTTTCAGAGTTCACATAAATGCACTCTAAAGGACAAGGCAGAGTCACTTGTTTCCATGTCAGCTGATCCAGCCACTCTGGACCAACACATCTCCACAGTGCAAAAGAGTTTGGTAGGAATCTTGCAGTGCTTTCGGTTCAGTGTCACTCTTCCTTCCCTTGCCTCCAACATAGTCCTCGCCAAGGCTGAATCTGCCAAGTACTGTTATGTTTGCCAGCATGGCTTTGTTTCCTGATTCAGCACTCATATATATCCCCTGAAGAAGACATTTACAAGCCTTGGATTCCACTCTCTGTGACAACCAGCGTAAACACTTACCTTGTCCTCACTCAGTGGTTCTGCATTAGACTCATCCAGTATGATCTCCATGATACTAAGCACCTGTTCTGCCACAGCTGCTCCTCCACTGTCCTTGCTCTCCTGCTCAGCCACCAGGGCCTGCCGAGAAGATGATGTAAGTCACTAAAGCACCAACTCTAACAACCTCAGCTGGAAATAGATGATTCACAGCTATCACTGATGACTGACAGAGGACAGAAGGAAAACAGGGCTGATGGTCCTTAGCCTACACCCAGAAAGGAGAGGTTATTTAAGCTCACTTTTGATTGCTATGAGACAAGTATGACTGAAATTTTGGGTAATTTAAATATAGCTGAACAGATTAAACATTTTCAGAAGTCTTTGCAAATTTGTGGAAGATCCTGCTCATTAATGAGGAAGGGCACGAATGTGATCTTAGCTAGGGTGTGGATAAAACAGTTTTGTTATCTGTAATGCTGCTTGCCAGATAAATGCCTCTAAGCACCCAAAGACATGGTTAAATTCCCAAGTCTCCATACCGACTCAGAATTTGTGTTCTTGATGCCATTATCAGGCTACACTGATGGCTTTGGGCATGATATATACAATCCTGCAAAAGCTGTTACCAAAGTCCACCATGGGCTAAAATTCTTCATTACCAAATTCAGAGTTCCCAGCATGACATTCAAAGTGTTCATCTCAGGTTTGACCAGCTGCTGACGGTTCACCTTCACTTTCACACAATAGCTGAACAGTTTTAGCAGCACCTACCAAAAAACAGAGAGTGCAATCTACAAGATACCCCTGAAAGGTCTGGCAGGATATAGCAGAACATAAAAAGTTCCCAATAATCCAGTTAACTTTCCAAAACTTCTTGGAAGGCACAAGATGTGACCTCTCCAGAAACATTACAAGAAGATTGTGATTTTCCAGTAAGATACTCTAATGCATAAAAATAATCATGCTAACAATCTGGGGCCTGATCTTGTAACCTGCTCAGTGTCTTCAACTCCCATAGACTTCAAAGGCTTTTTCTGAAGAAGTGTTAACAAGAGGATTAAAAGAGGACAACGAGAAAGGAGGAAAAACTGCTACAATTTTACTGGTCATGAATTAGTGAATTTAAATTCTGCTCCAATACAAGAGATGTAGTACTGTACAGCTGTTGGTAGGCAGCAATTCTAGAAGTGGGAGCTTTCCTGACTGCTTATGTATTTGTTCTGCCGCATGGTCCTTTGCCATGAGCTAGGACAACTCAGACTCACTGTCAAGAGGTGACGGCCTTGTTTGAAATCCTTGATTCCAGTCAGTCGGTTCAGCATGCATTCTAGGCCTCCACACTGTGCCATCACACCTGCCATTTTATAAACCTCTTCCTCATCCTCCTCTTCATCTATAGGAAAGAAAGACTTTGACAGAAGGGAGGCAGCTCCAACAACAGGACTATACAGCTGCCAATAAGGAGTGAGGAATTGAAGTAAAAATGGAGATTAAGGTACATCTGGCAATGCCAGTAAAGGTCAAAGTTAAGCAGCTGGGTCAAACCAGAGAAAAGAGAAACCAGAGAAAAGTTGCCATGAGCAAGACTATTCAAGAAAGATTTTGACACACAAGTTCTTTCCATGTCTAACATGAGGTCAGATTCCAAAGTCCTGCTGGCCGCAAGCTCTGATGTACTAACTAAATTCTGAATTAATGGTCAACATAAACAAACAGTTTCTTTAAGATGTCTGAAGTCAGAAAAAAGATGGTCTTGTCATTAAAGCATTGGACTGGACACAGAACTGAGTTTGATTCCTAACGTGCCACAAGTTTCCTGTGAGATTTTTGGCAAATTGCTTAACCCCTCTGTACCTGTATAAAATGGGGATGATACTTTTTTAATTCACAGAGGGGTTGTGAGGATAAATCCAGGCATGTTTATGAGGTGCTCAGACGCTACAGTGAAGAGGACTACTTAAGAACCTACATCAGTGGACCCCAAACTTCTTACATCATGCACCTTTAACACTGTCCCCCTCCAGCTGGGGCTGGGAGAGAGGTACAGTTGGAGGCTGAGGCTGGGAGTGGGGCCTACAGTCATGGCCAGAAGGCTGGGGGGCCACCGGGCAGGCCAGCAGCTGCAACTACAGCTGGGAGTAAGAGGATGAGGGCAATACTGGAGCAGAACTCTGGGCAGAGCAAGGCTGGGAGGCGCTCCCTCCTTGCCCCTCCCCATGGGGGCTGACTGGAGCTCTGCCATGTACTCCACAATGTTCCTCCATACACCCCCCGCATGGGAGCACACCCCATAGTTTGGTGACCTTTGACCTACATTGATATTACAAGCTACAGTATTGATTATTTTTAATCATCTACTCCTAACACAGAATGTAACTATAGCAAAAGAAATATTTGTAAGTCAAATAGATATCCAGTGCTGTCAAGTCAATGGTGCCACACTTCTGTAATGAATCCCTTATGACAAATCTAATTCCAGTCTCTGAGGAACAAATGCCTTACCTGTAGTAGAGTCTAGCGACTCAATGAACTCTTCAGTCGCATCGCCTAGCAACCCTCGCATGCGGTAAATGATCCTCATTGGCTCCCCCTGGGGAGAAGAATGATATAAGGGTCATGTTTGCCATGCCTGTCTCTCTGAAAATGCTCAGTGGTCCCATTTTGTTCTCTTTAGAGGGGGAAGACAGATATTTAAGCCACAGTTTCCTTTCACCCAAAGTAGAAGGTAATGCAGGGAAATTCCTGTAACTGCTCATTTCTCTACTTTTTTAGAAAGACTCTAAAGAAGATAAAACCATTTCCCAATAAAACCTCACTAAACCAGCATTTAGTTTAGTCCAGTGCTTTTTTTGTGATGCTACTCACTGATACAGAATACTGGCGTCTTTTCCACAGCGATGCAGCCCCAGCTCCTGCTGCTGCTGGTGGCGGGCCCAGGTCCCAGGCCGGGCTGACTCTAGCAGCCCTGGGTTCCCAGCTGGAGCCAGGATCAGGGCCAGATTGGGCTGCCACCATGGTGGCCTGGCCCCAAGTCCCCAGCGGGATCGGGGGCAGATCAGGTTGAGTACCGGCATCTTTTTTTAAATAAAACCCCAAAACCAAAAAAAAAAAGCACTGGTTTAAGTCTGTTTCCTCACACTGCCTATCACACCAAGCTAGATGCCTATGTAACAGCTCTCCTTATGTCATCTCCATTCACGACACATTCCTTTAGTAATAAGCTAGACTGTAGTATTACATCAGTGAAAGTTGGAGTCAAAAAGTGGCATGATGAGACATGCATGTCCACAGAGAAGATGCCTGCTCTGTCGCCTACCTTCTCTTCTTGTCCGATTCCATAGCATAACCCTGGAAAAGACTGGGAAGACAACTGGATGGTGTGCTGCCCAACTGATCAAGTAGGAAGAGAGGCTAATTAGACTGGCGCTTTTAAAAAGACAAGTCTCCCAAACATGGGAGATGAAGGACAGAAGAGTAGATGGTATTTTGAGGAGCTTTAAGTAAAGCAAGGTATTAAGAAGTGTCCAAATACAGTAAAAGACTAGCTGTCCCCTTCCTATAGGAAAGAGGCAGGCTCACAGAATGCATTTCAAGTATCAGTGAACTTATCATTTTAACACTATAGGTTTCAATGCAAAGCAGAAAAGAAATCCCAGCTTTGCAAACAGGAGACCTTGAGAGAAAAAGCCTGTCAGAGAGCGCACTAAGCCTACTGTGGAATAAGCAGTGCTTAATGTCACAGCAAATACATAAGCGCAGGGAAAGCCCTGGGGGAAGATCTGCTCAAAGGCCATGCTAGAGACCAGCAATTAACACCACAGGGGCTCTGGTAAAATGGCAGATGAACAAAAAAAGCCAGTGAGGGAGACAAGGGAAACAAAAACAGGCCTGAGGTTAGTTTTTGTGAGCCTGTCTATTTCCTAGGGAACTCAGGATGGAGCTCCAGAAGTGTTTTGGAGTGATGCACACAAAGGAAGACAGATGAAAGCTGTTAGTGACAGTAATGCTGAACAAAGTCAGCCTTTCATACCCAGCAGAGTATATCTTGAGAAAGCAATACACTGGCTACAGTAGAACACCTCAAACCAACAGTACTTTACAACATAGAGCTATCAGAGATGCTGCCCCAAATGAACAGCCCTGGGCTATACGTGAGCTAGGTATTACTATTCTCTCAAAGAAAACATTATTTGGATCTGCCCCAGAAGCACTATGAACTAAAACACTGAGCTCCTGACTGGAAACCAGAAAGTGAAAATGACCAGTCAAGTTTTCTTGTCCGAGGTGAGCAAAACACAAAGAATAAACTGTGCATAAACAGGAAATATAAAAATCAGATCAAAAAATTCAGTTAGCCGTAATAATCTCCAGTGCTATTAGCTGGGGCGCTAAAGCACCCACTTTCTGCATGCAAGATGTACGCTGACTTTTTAATGCCACTCACTAAACTGAGTCCTCAAAACAAGAATGACACCTCTTGACAGGTGCCTACGGTGTCACAGCAGGTTGACTGCAGAGGGGAAATAGAACCCAGAACAACTCTGCCCTGCTGTGACAGCTTGGGTAAGTTACTTAAACTCACTGTCTTTTTCTGTAGCTGCAAAATGGGGTAATTCTTAGCATGACCTCAAAGACACATTCTGAGGATTAACCTCTTAAATTCTTGGAAATCCTTAAATGAAAGACATTACTGTAAAATACTATTTATATCAGATGTTCTTTCTGTACAGACATTTTAGGTCTGTCTTTGAAACGCAGAATGATGGAGCAAAGTGGTGTCCCAGGCTGTATGTATACCAAGTTGCGAAGTGAAGATGGACTGTAACATATACCTTGAAAGACAGTGACATAAAATGTAGCTGGTTCTTAAAGGAAGAGTAAAGCAAGTCCTAGTTTGAGAAGCAAGCTCAGATACCTGTAGATGCCTAACTGCAACACACAAGATGGTTAATATTCTTAGCTGAGTCGCTGTTAAGTGCTTTTAAGCCATCAGGATTGCATGGATGAGTAACAGAAGTGCTTTACAGGCCCCAAATGTATGGAGTGATCCTGAGCAACTAGGCTTGAGAGGCAAAAGCTGATTCCAGCTGCTATTGTTTTAAAACACAGAGAATGGAGCCACAAACACATACCTCATTGGTGGGGCACCAAACCTTCTTGTAGACTTCAGCCACAGGCAAGTCCAAGCTGATGATCTTGTTATTCACCAGAAGCTGAAAGGAGGAGAAAAGAAACCTGAGCACAAGCTCACACCATATCACTGATGCTGCTCAAAAGACTGATCAGAAATGTGTCCCCATGCTTCTCAGCAATTATGCACTCTTACCTCCATTCCACTGTCATCCTCCAATAAAGCCACCAGGTCACAGTCCTGACAGATTTTGTTCTTTATGTCCCTCATTAGTGGCCCAATGCCAGGCTCATTACTGCTGTAGGGATTCCCTGGCATCCTGCCCTGCAAGAAGTCTTCCTGCTGGGGATCTTTCTCCAGTGTTACAAAGAACTCAGTCACTTCATTTTCTTCCTTGAGAGCACAAGCAAAGGGAGAATGGGTGAAGATTTCCCTGAACACCTCTCTCATCCTCCTTCAGAGACCAGGATTTTCACTAAGACAGTATAATCATTAGCTCATCCTGCTGTGCACTGACCTACAGACCTTAGATGAGACCAGATAATACAAGATCACCTTCTGTAAGGAAATTCCTCAGCACACACTAAAGCCAAGCCTCAGGCTTCCCAGCTGCTCAGTAATGGCACAGTGCACGGTCCCAGAACGGAACAGCATATTTATACAATTCTACACTGGTTAATATCAAACCAAAAATCAGTGGAATCAGCATGGCTTTGGAATCTGTTCTGCTGAAGTGTATACAACTACTTGTCTATTTGAACAAGCTTATTTCATTGTGAGGACACATATGAGATTTGTAAATGACAGCAGGTGTCTGCTCACTTACAGGATAGATAATACTGCAAAGTCTCTCAAAGATGAAGACAGGAGTCCTGTAGTCATCAAGGCTGTAGCGTTTAGCAGTTTCAATACACACTGCCATAAATGCCTTTGTTTCAGATTCTGTGCCTGCAAAGAGAAGGGAGCAATTTCTATTCATCTAGTGAGGTATCAAATTTTTTAGCGGGCACCTTTTTAACCCAACATATAGACCACTTCCTCTTGCAGTGAGTAGCACACTTGAAGTCTAACTCTCTTCTGAAAGGTATCAGTTTATTATAGCAGGGTAAATAGTTATGATTTTATGGTAACCAGGAAACCTCTTTGCATGCTTGTGCCACAGGAAAATGATTCTTTCATAATAAAGCATGAAATTCCTGGGAAATAATAAAGGTCTTGACCAGACCTTTTCTTTAAACTTACCCTGTGGCCAGGAATGTCAAGGGGCTCTGCTTGCAAAGTTTATCACATGATGAAGGGAAGGGGGTGAAAGAACCACTGATCTAAATTAGTGTTCCTCACCCCATGGCTAGTATATATCATGCCACAGTTTTGAAATGTGGCACCATGTGCTTTAAAACCAATGTGATGTGGTGGCCAAAGTCATGAAAATCCCTGTCATGGTCTTTGAACCTGTTCCTTTGTGCGGCTGCGCTACGGGTCTCGTCTTCTCAGGTGACCTATAGTCAGGATTCCTGGAACCCAGTTGGCTCTACCTGTTGTCATATCCTCTAGCATCTCCAGCAGCATATCCTGGGTCTCATCAATCAGCTTTGTTCTCTGCACTACCAGCTTCCTCAGGCAGAGATAGCCATTCAGGACTGTGCCGACCAGACGGCTCTTGAAGTGTCGTTTGATGGATTCTACTTCCACAAAGGAAGAGAGAAGCCCTATAAAAACAGAAGAGATTCAGGATTCTGGGGTCTCTGTTTGCTTTGTTAGCTATGAATTACACACAGCCAGCAAATGAGAACAATGTTGCAAAAGAAAATGAAATGGCCTGAAGTGACGCCTGGTGTTCAGTTTGTTACTTACCCAACATACCCCTATACAAATGAAAAGATGTAGGGTGAAAAGCCTGGCCCATTTTTGGGATGGTCATGGTTTGTGTGTTATACCAAATGTGAAAGGTGAGGGATGGGAGCAATCTATCTCCCAAGCATAGGAGTTACAACTTCTCTACAGAAATCCATTTTGGGGAGTGTGGGCTCTTTTCTCTAGCTTAGAGTGTGTGTCTCTGAGGAGGGACTGGCACTTCCACATGGCTCTCTCCTCTTGGCTATTCTCCTTGACTCCTATGTTTAAACCACCTCTGATGATATGCAGGTGAATGACTTAACATTGAAAGACACTTTGAAATACGTGCTTTTGGAATGCAGTGATCCATATGCTACAGATCCTAATAAGTGCCCATTATATGGGGGTGCAAATAGGTACCTGTGAGGCTCTTCAAGGCATATCCCTGCTGCAGGTCAGTGCTGAGTGTGGCTTCCTCCAAGGCAAGTAAACGAGCTATTTCCTAAAAATAACAAAAACCATCTACATGACAAAGCAGCAAAGTAAACTACTGGTGCCAGGAATGACTGGCTGATCAGTACTCAGGAGACTCAAAGCAGAAACACTGTTTTGCTTATGCACACAGACAAGGACTGGGGGCTATGTAAAAGCCAGAAGTGAAAGGAAGAAGAAAATCTGTCCACTGATGTCCGAACTGTATTCCTATTCTCTGCCCTTTGCTCATCTCGTTTTTATTAACCATTTCTCTGTTGGTCAGTCATAGCAATGCTGTGTTGGTGTTGTTCATTACAACTGATGTCGTGTTCCACTGCACCACAGGTGTACTGTATGTAGCTATGCCTGTAACATTCTATTCAGCCTCTTCAGGTTCCAGTAGGATTTGCTATGTCATAGGCCTGGATTTCACTACAATAAACTTGAGTGTCAGGGGCTGCTGAAACCCAGGAACTGGAAGACTGCTGTAACATAAAAACATGCCCTTCAAACAGCCCATAATTCATGCTTCAGGAACTGGAGGAGACCTAATTCTCCTGCTCTGTGGTAACTATTTGCTTTCTGAGCCTATTCAGTCAGGCAGCCAGGACACAGTGTTTTGGCACAGAGATGCTGCCAAGTACCAGACATTTTTACTCCTTGGCACAGCCACCTGCGGAGTACTTAAAGAGAAATGACAAGCTCACAGTGAAGCACAGAGCAACTGGTTAAGGTAACTATAGCCATTTCTGCTCCCAGAGATAGAAGTCAGCTCACAAATACCAATTTTATACAACTGATACCATGGGGAGGAAACCGAAATTCGGAACCCTGCATAAAAGTAAACGGGTGTAGCTCTCAGAGCGTAGGAAACAGGTGAGGAGAGTGACCCTGTTAGGCTTGGGGGGGTGCTGCAAAATGGGCACCAGCTTCCTACTCTTATTTACTTCGCTTCCTTCTTACAGGTCTGTACCTTTGTGATCAGGTTGCCAACGTAGGGCAGAACACCTCTTGCTGCCAGGTAGACTTTCCAGTGAGCAGGCTTGATGAGTTTCTGATACAAAGCCAGGTACTCAGCAGCACACTCTCCAGCAATGCTCAGCTCATCCAAGTAGCTAACAGAGGGAAACAGAAGTTAACTGCTTACCAGTAACAATAAACACTTGGAACTTAGGATTGTGTGGCAACCAAGCTTTTTGTAAATAGAGTACTTGCCCCTTGTGTGTTTATGATGGACACTTACTAGGAAGTTAGATCAAAGGGGGTTGCTAAAGGAACCAAATAAGAAAGACAACATATTGGCCTAGATAAGGAGAATCCTAATAAATACTCAAAACAATAGCCAGGTTTATAGCTGTGTAGAAGCAACTCCTCAGTTGCAACCCTGATGACAGAACTGTTTTGCCAAGGCTGGGAAGAGAGAGATCAAAGGAAACAACAAACCATTAGAGGACCAGAAAAGGTTAGTGGCTGAGTGGACAGAGAGGCTACCCAGGGAGTGTCTGTAGAAGCTGGCAAAGGAACACACAGACAGAGAAAGCATCCTGTGAGTAGTTCAGCCTGTCTCTCCCAGAGATGTGGATTAGCTGAGGGGAACTTACAAAAGCTGGCAAGGATTGATTATGGCCTAAGACCCTTTGACTGGTTTTACCCATTACTCTGTGCACACTGTACCTCTGGGGGAATGAACAGCCAACTTTCTGGCCATAGACCCTAGAAATGGAAGGGTTTGCAGGAGTCCTATGCAGTTGAGCATGTCACATTATCATAGAAGGAGTAATGGCCCAGAGAGCAGTTGGATAATGTGGATCCACCCAGAGAGAGGATGAGGAAGCAAGGCCTGCCATTTAAGAGATGCAGCACTTAAAAGGAGCTGAAAGGGGTCTCAGGTGCAGGTCACCTTGTAACCGTGACGATAGTAAACAAGGCAGGAGAAGAGCTGCAAGGAACCTGCCTTTCCCTCTTTGTGCTTCTTTTCCCCAATACCCGTTCTATTAGTGTTAAATGTTACTTCTGTAAAGATGTAAATGTCCAGAAGAGCTGTACTATAGGGACTGTGGTGAGAATTCTTAAAGGACTGATGGGCAACATCTCATGGGGATCACAGAGAAATAAAACTATATGATTCACTCCGGCACTACCAAGTTAAGCATCTTATGAGATACCTGGTAAGGAGATCGAGGACCTGCTGCTTCCGGCTGGGGATGGTAGCCAGAGCTTCCACAATAGTGCATGCAGCCTGTCTGGCAGCTTGGGTTGCAGGAGTAAACAGTACCTAAGGTGGAGAATTAAAACACAAGATATCACTGGATGTGGACAGGCAAACTAGTGAGTCACAAAAAGGAGATCAACCTGGTGGCCTAGCAATAGTGCTCTGTATTGCCACGCCAGAGACCTAGGGATCCTTCATGTGACATGAACAATTACATCGCAGAAAGCTGGGGTCTAAAAGTCTATCCTGTTTCCAAGCAGGTTAGATCAATTAAAGATCTCTGGTGCATGGCGGCAGCAGCAGCACTCACACGGACACAATGTGCAGCAGGCTAGTATGGAGTGGATTTACACCGAAGCATGTCATGAACAAAGCATTTGTGCAAACAAGCCTTTAGATTTGATTTGAACCTTTTTGCTCCAGTGTGATGAGGTGTGAGACGACTGTCGGCAGAATGTTAAACCACACAGAACTAACAAAGGGAAGTGCCAGCTCCTACAGCTGAATAAATAGTAGCGCTAATGGGTTCTCTTCAGGACTCTTGAAACAAATGGTTACCAAAACGTAGTGATTACAGAGGAAAAAGTCAGTGGAGATCACAAGGTCACTCAAAGGTCGAGAGAGTTTTAGAAGTCAGAAAGCTAGGAGTTATGTTTTTAAATGGCCACAGGGGAGGCTTTGTTTCCCAGAGTCAGTCACTAGGGCCTCTACAAGTCTGCATGGGATATAAATATCACCTCAACAACAGGAAGGACAATGCAGGGACCTTGTCCTGTCCCTGCTCCAACTGTTTCCTGCCCATCCCTGAAAACTTTCCCACTATTCCCCACCTGCTATAAAAGGAGCCCTTAAAGGGGCAACACCTCTTTTCCCCAGGTAGCCATAAAAGTTAAAGTGAGTCCACTGTCTCCAAACCGCAACTATTTTGACACCTCATGGTTTGCTTGCAAAGCAACTGTATGATGAGAGATTAACAATAACCAGTTGTAGAGCTGTGAGATAAAACACATCAGCAATTAAGAAAAAGTCAGCACACACTACAATTCTTGGGTCATGTGCTCGATGCCTCAATGATGTTTACCTGTCGCAACCAGTTGTTATGTCCTAGTTTGAGATCCAGAGGGCAGGTTCTCTTCCCATGTCGGCTCATGAATTGTTTCCATTTCCAAACATACTTTTCTGATAAGTAGAGCTGGCGAAGCTCAGTTCTGCTGGGAGATTTCCCGTTGGCTTCTATACCTAAAATATCAACACAGCTTAAGGGAACTGACAGCTGCCATTCCCTATTAACAAACCACCTTGTGCAGAGGAGCATAAAGAGTTCCTTTCCCTATGAGCACAGAGAGCACCCTGCTTCAAGGAAATCAGAGAATTCCCTGTCATTCTCTCTCTTTTCCATGCTGGAACCCTCCAAATCCTTCTAGGAGCCCTGGGAATCCTCTTGTGCTCTCTTCTGCTGCCATTTTCAATCCTAGGCTGGGCCAACCTTCCTTCTGGCTGAGAAGAGTAACATTACTTCCTTGCAAGCTCATCAGCAGTGCTCTACCATTGGCTGTGAGGGTTCTTGTAGAACTTCCCTCCTGATAGTCCACAGACTACGCCCACTGCTTCTGCAGCACTGCTGTGTCACGCCTGCAGGAGTCCAGAACTCCAATTCCTCTCATGCTACTGCAATGTGCTGACACCCAGGCAAAGGGCTGGCCCTTTGTTCTGAGTAACCCAAGTTACCATTAATGTATTATTTCTATAGAACTACAGGTGTCCAAAGCCCTTCATAGTCAAATCGATGAAGAGGCAGGAATCATCCAAGTGAGAGTAGAGAAGATTTGTACACTAGGTGAGGCCTGCATATTACTGTACTCATACTGTACACTGATGATCACACTAGTAAACTGGGAACTGCTCACCATATGACCTTGAGATTTTGAAACTTTCATGACCAAGGGATGGAGTTTTCAGAATTAATGATGTACAGGCAATTATTAATCACAATAGCCCTACAAAAGAGGTGGTATGAACTTATTCTACAAAATGCCTACCTGGCATAAAGAGAAAGGTGACCAGATGTCCTGATTTTATAGGGACAGTCCTAATATTCAGGACTTTGTCAAATATAGATGCCTATTACTCCCCACCCCATCCCGATTTTTCATACTTGCTATATGGTCACCCTAACAGAGAGATTAATTGCCTTGCCCAAGGCCACAAAATGAGTGAGTGGCAGAGCCTGAAGTAGAACTCAGTAGTTCTGAGCTCTGTATTCACACCATTAGACCACACTGTTTTCAACATTTGATTTTATTCTGTGAACTCTCTCAGCCATATGGGTCAAGCCAGAGGCTCCGTGGCTCAGTGCAGCGATCGTATCAGTTATGATAGGAGACAAGCAGCAGTTTAAGGATTCCTAACTTGGCCATCACAAAAACCTGGACACATACACATGCTCTTTGCCCAATTTCACTCCAGTTAGAAAAGATAGGTAAAAGGACAGGACTCTACCTCTAGCAGGGAGGCACTTTTTCCAGGCCTCATATGATGCTTTGGGGTCCCTCTTGAGCCACAGCTGAGCCTGTGCATGGATCTCATTGCTGTAAGGTTTAACCGTAGTGAGAGCATCGACAGGGATGTCCTAGAAAGCAAAAGAACAGCCTAAGGTCTGGGACAACCTTAAAATGCAAAATTTTGTCCCCTGAGACAAACGATTCCTGTGGCAGAATCATATGGCATGCCTGAGAGGCACCCAGACCAGCAAGGTTTGTGTTCTTCGTAATCAGAACACTAGTTTCCATGATGTAAGATTAGACCGCTTTAATTACATTTGCAAATGGTGCTGCGCTAACAGCATAGATCCCCCGCATTATGTCCACGAGACTGATGACTTATTTAAATTGGGATGCTTTATTCTAAAATGTTGTTAATGCTGTGGAATTCAGAATTCCATGTCTAATGTCAGACAATCAAAGTTAGACACCTTGGTCAAGAGAGAGAAACATGCTCCAACTGTGAATGGGTCGCACAGAGAAGTTGATCAATATTTAATCAAAACTTGTTACAGCTCTACATTTACAAATTTTCAGTTGAGATAAAAATCAACAGACGTGCTTGCTTTAAAAAAGCCAGTAAAACTTCAGTAAGAACCTGCATAAAGTAAGAGTAATAGCCTTGAGGGCCCTCTTTCTATGCATCTAAAAGCAGTGCTGGGAAAAACTCGAGAGCACCTTAGCTATATACACCCCCTATTGCTGGGTTCCAACTCCTGGGGTCTTATGTTTCTAGAGCCATAGTAACCGGGAACAGGAAACCTGTACATATGGTATTTTTTCTCAAAGGCATACCACTGTGTCTTAGATTTCAGTCAGCTAACTCTCTCTTTGCTCCGTCCAAAGTGTCAATGGAGGTACCTTGTTTTTCTTGCTGGTTGGAGCAGGTGGCTTGATCAGTTTTTGTAGAATTCGCAGGCACATAAGGGTGATGTTCTCAACAACTACAGGAGTTTTAATGTTTACTGCCATCAAGAAGAGGCTGAGAGCTGAAAGGAGGACACAAGGATTAATGCCATTGATGAGTATGCGGCAAAGCTGGGAAGTCCTTGGTACTGCTGTATACACAAATCAAGAGTCCTTAATGGAAGGTTAGATCTCATATTTCTGAGTCGTTCTACCATGTTTTCTGGGAGAGAAATCTTCCTCTGATGAGAAAAAAGATCCTACTTTCCTTCATCTTTAGTTCTACTCCCTCCATGTTTTCCTCCCAGCCCTCCTGTTATATATACTGCCCCACTTAATGCCCTCAGCTGATTTCCCCACTATTGACCCCAATTGCTAACTCATCTGTGCTAGGATTACTACAATGTATCAGGAATTTCCCCATTTACACACAGACACTTAACTCAAGCTTTTGAATTTAAACTCCCTCATTAGTAGTTTGAACTTACCACAGCGCAGTCGCAGCTCCCAGCAGCTGTCTTCCTTAGAGATGGAATCTGTCAGCAGCAACATTTCATACTGGAGGCTGCTAGCCTGCAACAAAAAATGTACAAAGCTTTAGCAAGGCTCGGTGACGGAGTACAGTCCTCGCTGCCTCTTCAATATCTGGCTGCTGGAATTGTAGGTGCAAGAATTTTGGGGATCTCAACTCAGACTCTCTCTTTGAGATGACTGGTAATCTGATTGAGAGAGGCCCAGGATGGGAGTAGTTAGGAGTACTGCAAGTGAGGTCTGAGATGTATTGGCAGAGCTGTGTGGGGAAGCTAGGCTGCCATCACATCACCTTATGATTGACTCCAGCCTGTGATATAGTTCCTACCAAAACAGGAATGCCCTCTTGACTATGGATTGATTGGGGACAGAAATCAGTTACTAGAACCAAAAGACCACAGGGAAGAAGAGGGAAGGAAGACGAGAAATACATGCTGCAGTTCCTCACCAGATCAGGGTTTGCCCAGTGTCCTTTCAGAGCTGCAGAAACCTTCCCGATGATTAGGTCATTCATTTGTTGAGTGGCCTCTGGATTGTCTCTGATTCCAGAAGCAAAGTAAACACTATTAAACACTGCATGCAGACATTCCTCAGATATTCAGAGCACCTCTCATTTCAGTCTAGCTCATATAAAATTTATAGCAAGCCAGTCCAACCAGCACTTTTCTGACGTAAGATAACAGTTTGATAAATCAACTTATGTCTGGTAGTCTCTTAAAACCTTGGTACTTGGCCATTCAACAGGAATCACAAGAATCAGCTTCTTTCTAGAAGCAAAAACTTTAGAACTACAACTACCCAGTGCTTTCTATTTAAGGATCTCAGTGCACTTTAGAGACCCTTACACCTCAACATCCTAGAAGAGAAAGGTAGCACTCTATAGAGGAGAAAACTAAGGCACACTAAGATCCAATTTTCAAAAGTAATTTATTTAGGATGCAAAAACTCAGGACACTCTGAGCCTGATTTTCTGAAGTGGTAGGCATCCAAAACACCTGTTGAAATGCCTTCTGAAAATCAAGCACAAGCTGTCTCAACCTGAGGGACTCAAAAACTGTGGCTATTTTTGAAAACAATGACCTACAGAAAATCAGTGTAAATGTAAGGAATGGAATTCAGGAGGCTCAACTCGCATTCCATTGCTGAAACCACTAGAAACGACCTTATTACATGTTGGAGTCGTGTATGAACATTCACCTACGCCCCCACAAGTACTGAGCTTTCCAGGGCTCAGCAAGTAAACACAGAGATGTCTGTTTGCAGTGGAACGCTTAAGAAAAATCTTGACCTGATGTGCAATCCCTAGGTCCTTTACAATGCTAATACACGCCCAAAATGATCCAGTTAACATAGCAGTAGGAGAGTTGAACTGGTCTTTGGGTTAACTAAACCAGGTCTCAGTGTCATTAATTAAATGGCTACTTGATATGATTTTCCATTCATGTATCTACCTCACTAAAGACTGGAACTAACAAACATAACACACCTAAGCAAACGCAGACCTGAGACTAACCTGGTTAGAAGGCACATGAGCTGACGGACCTCCTCACGCATTGTGGCTGCACCGCGGCGTAAGTTGTAGTCAAATAGTTCTCTGATAAGGCCCTGAGACACAAGAATGTGTCTGATGGCGGAGTTGGTTGCCAGGGCACGGAGCAGAGTTATGCAGTGTTCAGTGACGGCTGAAGCACAGCCATAGCATTTTGTGGAAGATGTATGGCCACAGCCTAAGACAGATAAGGCACGATATTGGCTGGCAGTAAATGTGGGCTGGACAGCGGTTCGTGATGATTTGGTTGCTGCCTCTCTCTGCTGGAGATCATATTCCAAGAGCTCCTTTCTAGAAGCAAAAACTTTCTGCAAATATGTAAAAGGAGAAGAAATTAAAACTGTGCAAGACTTTACCCTTCCTAATCCAAGTGAAGTTTGGTGTTACTAAACTAACTTTTACATGCCATATTTCAATGGAACTAAACATAAAATGGTGAAGTAAAGGGAGAAGCAGCACATGACCATGATCTTTGAATATATCCAGGTCTCAGATTACGGTAATTTTGACCGTAAATTTCATACAGAGCCTTTTTTATCCAAAGATCTCTACATACTTTAAATAAAGTCATTTATAATCCTCACCCCACACCTATGAGATGGGTAGTTTCTAACACCATTTGACAGATGCGAAATGCAGAGAAGTGAAGTGACCTGGACAAAGTCACCACCCATCAATGGCAGAACTAGCAAGATCACTGAGGAAACCTAGCCTGACTCACACGCGCCTCCTTTAAGCAGTAGACAATGCTCTCCCCATTACACGCCATATGCTATTGGCAAGGTGTTGCTCCATATCTCCTGTGAATTAACAACAGCCATAGCATTTAAGGAAAAGGTAGATCACGAGTTTACTGAAAATCTAGCTGCAACATTTCTTCTGAAGTATAGCACTTTTCGTTACTACAGGGGTCAATTGAGAACAGCCACAACTTGCTTTTTATTGTTGAAAGAAATAGTTTGAAGCAATTTAGGACAAGGAGTTGTCCAGAATCACAACGAGTCCTGTGGCACTTTCAAAGACTAACAAATGTATTCATTGCATGAGCTTTTGTGGGAAAAAATCCCACTTCATCAGACGCTTTGAAGAACAAAATGAGTATCCATACCTGAATTATCTTGGAGAGTTCATCAAAAGAATTCTTGCAGTCACCACAGTACTCCTGCGCTAGCTGCAGTATGTACCTATTCACACTAGCTGAGGTGGAGCTGATCCCACTGCTACCAGAGTCATCCTGAAACATAAGGAGCAGGGGAAAAAGAACCAGCAAGTTTACAGCAGCAGGTAGTCACATGAGAGGGATACACAAACATCAAGCTTTCTGCTCTAGGAATCTGCTTGAGACACCCTTTTGCCATTCTTTACAGTAGCTTAATAATATGCTGATAAGGTCAAGGGAAGATTCTCCCTGACAGGCAAAGCTAAACACACACACAATTACACACTCCGGATAATACCAGAGAGACTCATGTACCTGTAAACCACATAATGCAATATGGGCTAGTCTACCGACCCTCAACTGGCTTGGCAAACTGCTTCATGAAAGCCTGGAGTGTGAAACCAGAATGACGGGTTAGGGTAAAGGCATCTATGGATTCACAGGACTCTACCATGACCACATTTACTTCATTCCCTTCCACTGCAATCTTGACTCAGAAAATACTGCTTCCTGGTATGCATCAGTAAGGGCCATTGTCTTATTAAGCTTGGTCTTAGCTAAGGTTAGTTGTGAATTATATTGGGATTTGTCTATTCCACATTACCTGCGGCTTTTCAGGAGCAGCCTCGTTTACTTTACACAGCAGGTTTTCCAGTTGTGGTCGGTGTCCCATCAGCTGATGATACACTCTGTCCGCTTTGTCCAGAAGAGTGTTGATATTTGTCACTGCCTTCAAAAGAAAAAGAAAAAAAGAAATTGACAGATCTTGCATTCAGATGAGATTATTTCACCTTTAAATAATATTACACTCTCCAACATTGATTCCTCCATCATTTCTGCCTCTCTATGTCCGTTACTGAGAGGTAGTGCTACTTGCAAGACTTTGAGTATATGGGGTCCTGGAAATCATCATGTCCACAAGTCAGAGACTAAGCACACAACATCTAATTAAAGTAACTTGATCTCTGCAGAACCAGAATCATCTGTGCTTTCTTCCACACTGGCCATCACAGTTGGGAAGAGCTCTGTATTAACATCTGTGAAGTTATCTCATTATCCATCTTGAGAAACCTCCTCAAACTCTCCTTTGCCATGATACCTACAAAAACCTTGACCCTGGTTAGAGTGCGGTGTGCTGATACCACTGCTTACCATGACCTATATGTACTCCCTATCTGTATCCATCGTCTCTTGTCTTGTACTTAAATTGCAAGCACTTTGGGGCAGGTACTGTCCTTTTGTTCTAAGCTTGTACAGCACCTAGCTCAGTGAGGCCTGGTTCATGACTGGGACTCCTAGGCACTTCCCTAATACAAACAAATAATACTGTAATCAAACACCACTCTCACCACAGAGCCCTACAAACGTGGAGCTGAAGAGGTACTAAAATCTGCTTTGCCAGGAGAAGGAAAGCTACTGGGTACCGTTTTTTATTTTTTTTTTAAAAGAGTTGCCTGCCTGATGCACCAAGACACTTGTAAGTGAGGCACTGTGCTTCACAATGCTGGAGATGGGAAGGGGATCCTGTGCAATGCTCAGTGCCAAAGGAAGCTTACCTTGACGATCAATGCCACTCCCTGCATTAGCCACGAAGAGTGACATACAGTGCTTCCCCCTCTATTCCAGGCACCAAGCACACTGACTCCATAACACTCCCAGCTGGAATACCACCTCTAATGTTCCTTGATTGTTGGCTTATCCAAGAGACATTGCATTTTGTTAGCACGCTACTAGAACTAATCTCACCTTCTTCCGATCCTCTTCGTTTTCTATTGGATCCACGGCACAGCAAGGCTTAGCATACAGCATGAAGTCAAAGCGAGCGTATTTACAAAACCCACAGGCATTGCAGAGGAAAGGATCCTTCTCATCATAATTAATGGACCTGAAAAGCAAACCAGAAGAATTAAGGGGCACTAGAGCTTTCAGAAAAAACTGGGGAGGAGAGGTGTCTGAATGACACTAGGAAAGGCTTTAACTTCTTGGTGCACAAATGAGATGGATGGGCATTAAAACACTTTATCTGCCACAACTCTCTTTGGTAACTTAAATACCTGAAGCCCACTGGGTGCGTTTTAACAAAGAAATTGTTTTGTGTCCTTCTGTAAAGCTAGCATAGTTTGGCTGTGTGCTGTTGCACGTCTGCCATATTTCTCTATTGTAAATAGAAGAATGTCAGAATATCTACCAACAGGATTCCTCTAGAAAATTTGCAAAGCACCTTGGATCCTTTAGCACTGAGATGAGACACAGATTTGCTGGTGAAGGAGACCGAGACAAAGAGCTGTTGGTAGAAGAGGGTACAGGACAAAGAGACTGGGAGCCCAATGGGGGAGTTGAAGGAGAGAGAAAGAAATTAATGCACCATAATGCATACAAACAAAGGCACCAAATTAAGGTTCCTTGGGCAACCTTCATTCTGGCATTTCCTAGTTTCTGAGGGCTTGGTTTTGCAACCTTTTTTTTTTTTTTTTTAAATTGTTATTTGGCTACAGTCATATCATATCCTTGAAAGCCTGTTTTATACTTGTAGACGCTGTGGTTCTGATGAGTAAAACTGCACATTTATGTAGTTTAAACAGGTAACTGGTCACAGAGCATCTGACATGGTAAACAGCACAAGAGGTCCTACAATTTACTGACTCTGGCTGGAGAAATGTTCACCCACCTGCACTTGTGGCATTGGTAGACATTCTCACCACAGTTCCCACACACCCCTGGGTTGGCGGGGACAGACGCACTGCACCGAGGGCATTGCAGGGTTTCTGTAGAGGCCTGGTAATTTTCATAGAAATCTGCAAATTCAATCATCAAGTTTGAAGCCACAATGGGCAGTGGCAAGTCAATCTTCACCTCTGTCTGGCCTGGGGTCAGCTGTACCTTTTTGGCTTTGTGCCAACGAGCAGGCCTGGGAAGAAGAGGAAGAAACATTCAGTTAAGAGAACAGTAACCTCCCACTCGCACACAGTGAAGCCAAACTTAACAGTCTCAGCTGAAAATCTATTGTAAAAACAGGAGGTGGGAGAGCAGTTCTAGGAGTCTTCGGTTTTTTAGCTTCTACATTGGCACGATAAGCAGACAGAAATACTCTTTAAATTATTATCCTCTTCATAGCAAGAGACTGTTTAGGATTAAAGAGCTGTTGATGCCTCATGGAAAAGAACTAATTCTGCAGACATTTTTCTAGGGATTTTCACCTCTTTATTAGTAAAGACATCAGCATGAAACAGGATATTTCTAAAGATCTCATCTGCTCCTATCTCTTATTCCCAACCTGAAGCTAGAATCCTCACTTTGTGACATCATAATTTTCTCTTAGGCAGCCACTTGTGATGTCAATGAAGATTAGAGCTTCAAATAAGCATCAGAAATAGGCTAATTTCTAAGCCAAAAAGATTTGATTCTAATGAGAATGTCTTCAATAAGTAAGGAGAAAATAAGTATATAAGCAGAAATGGGCTAGACTGAGTAACACATTAAAAAGGAGCATTTTCTAGTGATAAAAATGGAGTATGGAAGTTGGGGACCTGGGTTCTATTTTTAGTTCTAACTAATGACTAAAATGTTTGCTTTGATATCTTTGCAGGGATGAAGACATTCAAAATACAGGCTTCCATAAGGAGTCAGCAGCTTTAATACTGACCTTCAAAAAACAAGCAGGTTATCTGTTTAAACTGTATTTGTGCGCACAAATTTTGCAGGCACAAACCAGATGGTAGGTTTTGAAAACAGAGAATTTGGTGCTTTGGGGGTGGGAGGGGCGGAGTAGATCCCAGTGCTGTCCCATCCAGTGGTGCAACTGAGGCAGAGGTAGACAATACTCTCAGAGGGAATGCTAACACCAGAAGCCAGACAGACAAACAACGGAATGGCCAAGTACATGATATGAATCTGTTCATCTCAGCAAAAGCTAGGGCATTAAATTCATAGGCCTATAGTTACAACGCTTCACACCTGCTCATGAAAAAAAATGATTACAGAGTTAGCAACTTAGTGATCTGATCAGAATCCAGAAAAACATCTGTATATGTATGTAACAACAAAAAGGCTGTACAATAGTAGACTGGAGACATGCAGGGGTAGCCAAGCCAGACTAGGGGCACCTATGCATTTTGCATTCCTCAGCTAGATCAGAAAATAGAGACTTTCAGCACAGAGAAACTAACAGATGATTCTCTGTAGGTCAGCTCAAAGACATGAACTTTGCAACAATTTCAGTTTGTAAGACACATCATGATGCCTGGACAGGGCTAATTTATACATTTTTAAAATCTACTTTATATGCTATACAAAAAAAAGGTTACTTTAGGCAGGGGTGAACGAGCTGGTTACCCCAGATTCATCCAGAGATCACTTGGATCAATTAAGGTATTCTTAATTTAAAAAATCCCAAGGACAGCATGGGGCTAGTAAGTACCCAGTAGGCACCTTCTTCTCTAGATCTCTCTTATAATAATCACTTGCTCAGCCAGCTTAGCCAGCTTCTTCAATCGAACACTATCAGACTCTTCAGTAGTGAACAGGATTTTAACCATTATTTGTTATCCCCATTTTCACTTTGTCATTCCTAGCCCACATTATGGTGCCCCAAGCACAGCAATTTCAATGCCAATAGACTCTGGAATAAAATGGCTACAGGAGTTTTACTTCCAAAGTCACTGTGTTAATTCTCTTCTCCCCATCCTCCAAAAGGCACCTAAGTTCCATCATGTGCACTCATTCATCTGTGTGCCGTAGTTAAGGAGCTGGAGAGTGAAATGAAGTCCTATACTTAAGGAAAGTGTCACAGCCTATGCCAATCAGCACTCTATCAAACTTGTATTTTGGCCAAGAAAAACATCCCAACACCACTGCCGACCCATAAAATACATACTTGTTTTTCAGCTCCACTATGGCCTGCACTGTCCTGTTGTTATAATAAAGGTTGATAGTCCGAACCATTTTGGTCCTTTTCAGATCTCCTATTTTCACTGTCACTTTGCTGATGGTGTGGCTGCCAATCAGTTTCACCACCTGCTGGGTAGTGGTGTACCGTGTGTCCACCTTAATTGAGGACAATTTGATGTACTGGGAAGAGAAACAAAAATGCTATTAAAATCCTCAGCCAACACAACTGGATCCCAATGATTGGAGAAACACTGCAAGTTAGACTGCTACAAAGACTGGGATCTCTACAGTCAGAGCAGAAAGACAGCACTGATCACTTACACAGAATGGCACTTCTGGATTGTTGCAGACTAGACAAGGATCACTCTCCAAGTAATAACCATCAAATTCCACCAGGCCAGATAGTGTACTGCATAGAGAAAACATTTAAAATATTTGCACTTCATTGTTCACTCTGCTTTAAACATAAGTCATTCAGACAAGCAGAACAGGTTTAGTTTGACTGTTTTCTTAAGACCAGCTGCAAAAATGTCTGATTTCAGCTGAGGATCAAACCCCACTGCTAATTTAACAAAGGAAATTTTACATTCCCTTGTGGAAAGCAGCTGAAATGTCCTTGTAATGTAATGGAGAAAAGACAGGAAGAACTCACTTGTAAATGTTGGAATTAGGATGGTTGGTAAGGATGTGGTTTTGAGTCCGGAGGATCTCAACAGCCTTCTGGGAATATTCCTTCAACTGAAATAGTTAAACAAGTAATATCTTTTATTGGACCAACTTCTGTTGGTGAGAGAGAAGTTAAACGAACGACATCTTTTCTGCACCTTATAATTTAAAGCAAGTTTATGACTGCAACAGTACATAAAAACACAGCCTCCTCCTTATGATCTTTTAGGTCCCCAGACGCATGGTCTATTATACATCCACAAGAAACAGACTTTCATTGATACTAAAATTAGACCTTCACTGCAGCAATGACGCAACCCTGGGCTAACAAATGAGATTAGTGCCAAGTGTTTGTGGAATACTCTCACCTCTTGTGCATATAAATCACAATTATCAATGCATCTCACAATACCATGCGGCTCAGAGAAACTATACCTTTTGCTCTTCTTTTAGTTAAACACTAATGACTATAAAGTACTTAAGGATGAAGCAGATCAATATCTCTAAACAAGAAATGGTTGGGAGATGACTTCTCTTGGGAAAAATTGTGAAAACAAAGTGGTTTTTGTCAAAGCATCTCTTGAAAGTTTTACAGGTTTTACTGAGAAAATGTTTTTCGGGGTTTTTTATTTTTAAGAAAAATTTTTTTTTTTTGGAAAATTAAGATGAAGTTTAGATGAAAAATTTAACATAAATTTTCCATCAAAAATGTTTCAACAGAAAATATGACCAGTTCTACCACTGAAATTATCCATGAAAAGAGAGACACCTTCAGGGAGGAAAAAAAAAGCAGTAAAGAGGCGCTCACTCCGGCTGTTCCAGAGTGAAGACATACCTTTTTCTCAGTCTGTTGTGTTTTCAGAGAGAAGTAACCGAGGAGATCTACAAACTGGGCAGCCTTCCGTCCATAGGCTGGGAGTTCTGGCCATATTGACCACATAAGATCTAACAGCAGCTCTTGTTGAGACTTGTTAGAGTTCCTGACAGACAGATACATCAATTTACAGAGATTAAATATTGCTTTTCATACCCAGCTCTTATAAGGTTTACTCAGGTGGGAAATAAAGGCTTTTTAAAAGAACCTAATGAAGTCTGATACACAACAAAATCATCTACGTTGTTTAATCTCTCCAATAAACTAAGTCTAGCATCTTGCTAAATGGTCCTGCAACAACTAGCCCTAGGAGCATAGCCCAATGAATTTTGCCCTATGCATAAATGACCATGTACATCATTTGATAACGACATTAGTCTGCACCTCCTTAGAGAGTGGGTATAAATTGTTCAGGAAGGACAGGCAGGGAAGAAGAGGTAGAGGAGTAGCGCTATATGTAAAAGAGCTGTATGATTGCTCGGAGCTCCACTATGAAAGTGGAAACAAGCCTGTTGAAAGTCTGTGGGTTAAGTTCAGGGGAGAATGCAACAAGGAGGATGTCGTGGTGGGTGTCTGCTACAGACCGCCAGACCAGAAGGAAGGCGGATGAGGCATTCTATGGACAACTAACAGAAGTTTCCAGATCGCAGGCCCTGGTTCTTATGGGGGACTTCAATTATCCGGACATCTGCTGGGAGGGCAATACAGCAGTGCACAGGCAATTCAGGAAGTTTTTGGAGAGTGTTGAGGACAACTTCCTGGTACAAATGGTGGAGGAACCAACAAAGGGCCTTGCACCTCTAGACCTGCTGCTCACAAACAGAGAAGAATTGATTGGGGAAGTAGAAGTGAATGGCAATCTGGGCAGCAGTGACCATGAGATGGTAGAGTTCAGGATCCTGATCAATGGAAGAAAGCAAAGAAGCAGAACACACACCCTGGACTTCAGAAAAGCAGATTTTGGCTCCCTTAGGGAACTGATGGGCAGGATCCCTTGGGAGGCTGATCTGAAGGGGAAAGGTGTCCAAGACAGCTGGCTGTATTTTAAAGAAACCTTGTTAAAGGCACAGGAAGATACCATTCTGATGTGCAGAAAGAACAGCAAATGTGGAAGGTGCCCAGCGTGGCTTAGCAGAGAACTCTGCAGTGAGCTGAAACAGAAAAGGGAAGCTTATAAGAACTGGAAGCTTGGACACATGACAAGGGAGGCATATAAAGATATTGCTCGGGACTGCAGGGATAAAATCAGAAAGGCCAAAGGGCAATTGGAGCTGCAGCTAGCAAGGGATGTGAAGAGTAACAGGAAGGAGTTCTATAAGTATGTCAGCAACAAGAAGATGATCAGGGATGGTGTAGGTCCCTTACTGAATGGGGCAGGCATCCTCGTGGTGGATGATGCGGAAAAGGCTGAAGTACTCAATGCTTTTTTTACTTCAGTCTTCACAGGGAGGGCCAGCTCCCAGGCTACTACACTGGGTAACACAGAATGGAGAGAAGAATAGCGGCCCCCGGTGATGGAAGGTCAGGTTAGGGACTACTTAAAGAAGTTGGATGTGCACAAGTCTATAGGGCCAGATGAACTGCATCCGAGGGTGCTGAGGGAGTTGGCAGATGTGATTGCAGAGCCGCTGGCAATTATCTTTGAAAACTTGTGGCGAACAGGGGAGGTCCTGGAGGATTAAAAAAGGCAAATATAGTATCTATCTTCAAGAAAGGGAAGGAGGAGGATCCGGGGAACTACAGATCGGTCAGCCTCACCTCAATCCCTGGAAAAATCATGGAGCAGGTCCTCAAAGAATCCATCCTGAAACACTTGGAGGAAAAGAGAATGATAAGGAATAGTCAGCATGGATTCACCAAGGGCAAATCATGCCTGACCAACCTGATTGCCTTCTATGAAGAGATGACTGGATTTGTGGATGCGGGAAGAGCCGTCGATGTGGTATACCTTGACTTTAGCAAGGCTTTTGATACGATTTCCCACAGCATTCTTGTCGGCAAGTTAAGGAAGTATGGGCTGGAAGAGTGGACCATAAGGAGGATAGAAAACTGGCTAGATCAACGGGCTCAGCGTGTAGGAATCAATGTCTAGTTGGCAACCAGTAATGAGTGGAGTGCCCCAGGGGTCGGTCCTTGGGCTGGTTCTGTTCAACATCTTCATTAATGATCTCGAGGATGAGATAGATGGCGTGCTTATTAAGTCCGCGGATGACACCAAGCTGGGGTGAATAGTAGACATGTTGGAGGGAAGGGACAGGATTCAGGAAGACTTAGACAAATTAGAACAAGGGCCAAAAGAAACCTCATGAGTTTCAGCAAAGTCCTGCACTTAGGACGGAAAAATCCCATCCACTGCTACAGGCTGGGGACCGATCGGCTAAGTAGCAGCGCTGTAGAAAAGGACCTGGGGGTTATGGTGGATGGGAAGCTAGATATGAGCCAACAGTGTGCTCTTGTTGCCAGAAAGGCCAATGGCATATTGGGCTGCATCAGTAGGAGTGTTGCCAGCAGATCGAGGGATGTGATTATTCCCCTCTATTCGGCACTGGTGAGGCCGCATCTGGAATACTGTGTCCAGTTTTGGGCTCCCCACTACAGAAAGGATGTGGACAAATTAGAAAGAGTCCAGCGGAGGGCAACGAAAATGATTAGGGGGCTGGTGCACATGACTTATGAGGAGAGACTGAAGGAACTAGGCTTATTTATTCTACAGAAGAGAAGACTGAGGGGGGGATTTGATAGCAACCTTCAACTACTTGAAGGGGTGCTCCAAAGAGGAGGGAGCTAGGCTGTTCTCGGTGGTAACAGAGGACAGAACAAGGAGCAATGGTTTCAAGTTGCAGGTGTGGCGGTCGAGGGTGGATATTAGGAAAAACTTTCTCACTAGGAGGGTGGTGAAGCATTGGAATGGGTTGCCTAGGGAGGTGGTGGAATCTCCACCTTTGGAGATATTTAAGGTCCGGTTAGACAAAACCCTGGCTAGGATGATTTAGTGGGAGTGGTCCTGCTTTTAGCAGGTGGTTGGACTAGATGATCTCATGAGGTCCCTTCCGGCCCTATGATTCTCTCACAAATACCAAGTTACACAGAATCAAACAAAGAGCCCAGACTTCACACAGGAGAAACAGAACTTTCTGTTGGGGTTATGACCAAAATCCTTATCAGTGAATGAGCCACAAATGTAGTGAACCGTAAAATTGGTGGAAACAGGTTCTCAATATGGTGCTATCAGACTGAAGACCTCAAAACATCTGCGGAACAGGCAACTGAGCAGAAAGATTTCAGATAAATAAGCACTTTGTCATCTGCCCATCTTAGTCTCTTAACTCCTTTGGACAGAGGGCTTATTTTGTGACTTGCATAGGATTGAACACATTCACAGAACTCAAATAAATGCTAGAAAGCATTGATTGACAAGTGTGTGCACTGTAATTCACCACAGAATTTGTCTGTTACATAAATCCATCTATGAGAACAACTCTGGCTTTGAATAGGCCCTTTGGCACTCACCTGTAGATGTGCAGTGCCAGGCAATGTGCCTGCCATCGCACAGAGGAGGAGTTGGACTCCAGCAAGAAGCAGCGCAGGAATTGAATAAGGGTTTCCTTATCAGCAAACTTATTCAACTGGTTCACCAGGGCTGTGCACAGCTGGTCTTCTTGGCTGCCAGAACTCTCACCTGGAAAACAGCAAACAGCATGTCAAAAGAGCACAGGAAACAAGATGGACAGAATGTACCACACGTGTGGCAACTGTTTCATAGATGGAATGGCAGGAGAGAGGAAGACACCCTTCGCTGGCAACTTTGTGAACTGCATGTGTCCATGGACAGTAAAAGAAGTTTGTGGGTTGGGACTAATTCTACATGAGTGTGCCCTCCATCTTTTATTCCAGAAAATGGAAGCTAGCGCCTGTGACTAATAAAAGCAGTGAATGTCTAAAGTCTTGCCAGGGAGTTTTAGAAATGTACTATACTCAGGAAGATCCATACCAGCAGCTTTCCCTGCTGCCAGAATGGATTTCCCAAGCGCTTTCTCTACCACAAGGGAGCGTGTTGGGCAGGAGATTCATAGGTAATAATATGATGCAGAGCACTGGAGTGCTAATTGTGGAGAGTTGGAGCTGTGGATTCAATACTTACAGGAAATTTTAAACATACTTTCCCACGAACACAAGCCAGGAGGTGAGGGGTAAGCACCAACAGGGGACCCGCAAATCATAGGCAGGCCTTGATGGGGGAGAGGAAGTTTGAGTGCTGACACATAGGAGCTTCTGCTTAAGGGTTGAGTGTGCTGCTCCAGTAGCTGCCTCAACTCTCACCAGTGCCAGCAAGGGAGCTTGCATGGTAGGAACAGTGATGCTAGCGCAGATGGCAGATAGCAGCTATTACGATCCCCATTACAAATTACAGACCCAGCCCATTTATTAAGGGCCTGAGAGCTCCCCAGCACTTCAGCACCATTTTGAAGAAAGCCTGGTCCCATTCCGATAAACATGCAAACTACAACAAAACTGGCCATGTATCCTTAAGTGTTTCTTCTGCTCTGCACACTTGTGGCTCTTGCCAAGAGCCATGCAAGTCTCAAAGCTGGGGAGAAGAGCATTTCTATTCCCAGAAGCCCTGAGAAAGAGGAAAATGTTACAAATAAGCTAACAACATGCAGCACACCTTCTCGTTCTTTTTCCTTTTCTTCTTTTTTGCTCTTTTTGGTGGAGGGTTTACTCTGTGTTGCTGGCTGCCCAGTGCCTGATGCTGCTGGAGCGGACGTAGAAGAGGTGCTAGATGATCCAGAGGTTGAAGCCACAGAGAGCACTTTACTGCCGCACAATGCACAAGACAGCAGCTGCAGAAGAACTGGTGACACTCCCTCATCTACCAAGAAACTGACTTGTAGAAGAAAATAGAGAACAGCTGTGGAGGAAGGAGAGAGAAAAGTTTAAGTTAAGAGCACCCCAAAAGGTTATTCTGAAAGACGGCAGAGGCACATTTACCTGATTAGAGCGAGGGCGATAGGATTTGTACTGCTACCAAGAGTGGGATAAGATTTGTAAGGATACAGGGTAAGTGGGAGGTTTGCCATGGATCACAGAGCAGGTCACTGGCAATGCCAGGAACAGAACAGGTCCCTCACTTCCCAGTTCAGTGCTCTGTCCACTAACTACAGCACACCATCTACTTCATTTCTTTTTACATTCTCTAGCTACAGAACAGATGCTACCACTGAACATGGATAATTATTGTTAGAAACAAATCCTGGGCAATTCCAAGCTCTTATCTACCTCTTCCAGTTCCCCTGTGCTGAATGTCAAAACAGAAACTCTCTTTCAGCAAAAACAATGAAAGTCCTGTGGCACTTTAAAGACTAACACATTTCTTCAGGCATAAGCTTTCAAGGGCTCCAACCAACTTCGTCAGATGCAGAGGTTTGTTGCAGCCCATGAAAGCTTACGCCTGAAGAAATGTATTAGTCTTTAAGGTGCCACAGGACTTTTGTTGTTTTTTCTATATACAGACTAACACAGGTTACCCCTCTGGAACTTATCTTTCAGCAAAGAACTGAGAAACACTAGATCAAACCTAGGTATACAACTGATCATCTCTGTTCTCCAAAACACAGGCAGGGAAACAACTCACAGTCATCTTTAATGCAGAATTTCTGCCAGTTCACTGTTCGTTGTGTGGCGATCTCTGCACAGGCCTTCAAGTGTTCCATCTGAAATGCAGAGTAGCATGAGATTAAGAAGCAAATCACTATTACTCTTATTACCCTTTTTAGGTGCAGCATACCTCTCTCCCTACAAACATATACATTTTAGCCACTGAAACACAATTCTCCTCACCAGACTGATCAGCGTATCATACTGTAGAGCAGAGCCTGAACTTGCGGTGACCACACTTGCCCGAAGATAAATCCCTTGTTCTTCCAGGAGTTTTTTGATACCACGAACATGAGAATCCAAAGTGTGCAAATCTCGGAGCTGGCGGTACTTCTCTTTTGATCCACAGATGAAGAGCAAGAGTTTGCGGACTTGGCGGCGTACAAATGGAGTCTGCTGGATCATCAGGTACTAGACAAAGCACAAAGCATTCATCAATAGTAGCTGACCTATACCATCACAGCTGTCACAAGATCTCAGGGAGGGTCAAGGTAATATGAATGATTATTTTCACAGGTAAAGAGGAAATGGAAACATATTAAGCAACTTCTCAATTTGAAGGTACTGGGACCATCAACGTAACAAATCTTGGGCAGAAGAGAAGTTGCACAGCAATGCTATGTACTACTGAAGGTAGTGGTTATGAAAAGATATCCTGCAGGGTTATTCCATGGCAGAGTTATCCAAGCTACTTACGAGTTCAGGTTAAAGGCTGAACAAGCCCTACTGAAGGAATTCTTGCCCTGAATTAACAGTTTCACTATTGGTTATGACATATATAGGAGGTTGTGCTGCTACCTGGCAAAAGAAGTGTGCATATATGTGTGGGGAAACCTAGAAGCCTTAGTTACCAGTTGAAAAATGTGCACACCCCAAGCCCATAATTTCTTCTAAATAACATCAGTGAAGTACCAGCAAGACATCTTCACCCTAGCCCACCACCTAGCAGAAGGCACTGGATTACAGACTAACAAAAAGAGTGCTGAATTATGAATAGCAATGGCAATTCTATCCTTTGGAGCATACTCTCCCAAAGATGCCTGTTTGGTACAGACAAATAATAGTGAGACATTAGCTTTCCTACCTGCGGGAGCGGAAGGAGGATCTCAGATCAGTGACACTAAAGGTAGGGCTCGCCCAAAGAGAATACCATTATTTACTTCCTTTCCTTACCCCCCATAAATCCCACACCCCAATTCTAGGAGTGCCAGAAGCTCTTCACTTACCTCAGACAAGAAGTAGAACCAAGAATGATCAAAGATGGGGGGTGGGATCCGCGAGTTTGTGTCAGCAATTTTCTTGATTTGATAAGGTAATCGCAGGACCATCTCTGTCAGAAGCTGAGTATAGGCCTCAAAAACATCTGCAGCATGACCCTGAAGTGAAGAAACTCAGTGACTTAGCTAAGGATATGAAGCGTGAGCACTGTACACTGCCAGCTTCCAAGCATGGTAGTTGGAAGGACGGAAATTGCCTTTTTTTTGCCTATAATCAGAATGATCCTTATTGCTAACTCCATTTATTCTCAGTTGCACCTTCATAGCTGGAATGAAAGCCCTTGACTGGCAGGTGAACACAAAACAGGCCAGCTGTGGTTATGGTGCAACAGGTCTCCCTGCCCATAAGATTTTAACCTTCTATCCTTCGAACAAGAACGCATTCTATCATTTAATTAAGCTTCCATTGTACTGCACCTGCGCATAAATCCAAGTCTTGACACGAGTCGAAGTTGACAATAAAGACACCATAGTGGCTGAATAAGCCTAGGATTTAGCTTGTAAATTGTGACTGCAATTGCACCAACCACCGCAGGGCATCCTTGCCATAGTAAACTGCAGTGTTTTGTGGATCCTTGCCTACCAAGCAAAAGAAGTCAGCCCACACAGCAACCTTCCGTCCTGAAGATTAACGTTTCAACATGAAACAAGAAAAGCGGCTCCAAAGAATTGCATGGTGCTGGAGTGCAACAATGAACATTAGTCTGGTGCCAGAGAACATCAAGCAGTGCTGGATGGGAGGGCGAATTTTAAATCAATGGAGATCCACATCAGCAGGACAGATGCTAGATAAACCTATAGCTGTTTAGCAAGGAAGAGATACGTGCCTGTGGCTGGATTTTTATACAGGTTATGATGATGGCATGATGCAGAACACACCTTCACGTATTGTCGGAGAAAGAAGGGGCCCATGTCAGGTGGAGAAGAGGTAGTGTGGGGTTTCAGGAGCTGGCTGGTGGCAACAGGCTCCTCATCATTCTGCTGGCTTTTCCAGTATTCCAGCAGAGACTTCAGAACATGCAGACAGTAATCAACTGCTCCAGAGCTCAGCAGTGCAGCAGCAGTGGCGCTGGAAATGAGGGAAGAGGACTTGGGGGGGGGGGGGGGGGGGGGGGGGGGGGAGGAGGAGAGAGAGAAAGATTACTCCACTCCTGAGAACTGGCAGTTTCAGTAAAGCCAACAAAGTCACTAGCACAAACATACATTTGCAGATATTAAGGGTAAGAGGACAGATTTTGCTGAAACTTTATGGGCAGCTTTCTTATTTAGGGTTTGAGGTTTTATTTGATTTTTTTTTAAAAACCCTGAAATATTTGCAGAGACTCTTTTGAACAAGCGCTTAGTAAAGAAAAACAAATACAATCTCCTCCTAAGTCTAATCTCCCCTCGACACATGTGCCAGAGGCCACTGAGCTGTGGATTAGAAGACTAGCAGGTTTTTGTTTTTGGTTTTTTTTTTTTTTTGGGGGGGGGGGGGGGGGCGGTTAAATTGAGATTTCTTTTATTTATCTGGGATTTGGCCAGCTGGGGGTGAGCTCCACTAAAGAGTCACTGCTGCAGATGCTGCTTAGAGGCACTGCCCCACCCAGGTATTACTCCACCTGCATTCTGCAAATGATGAGCTTTGATTTCTGTGGGAAGCTCAAGTGAATAACAAAGGCTAAAGAAAAAGCTGCTGTAAATAAAACTATTAAAGAAGCCTTGTAAATCCAAACAAACCCCACAGCTCATAAGCTCATTAAAATTTGATGCAGTTCAGACTAAATTTTTAACCTCTATGCTTTTTTATTAATCTTCTTCCCACCACACACACTGTTTTTATGCCTTATTACTATACCTTTTAGCAACAAATATCTAGGGAATCCTCTTAGCGACTTTTACATTGACACAGCAGCACATTGCTTTCCAATAATCACATTACAAATCCCCTTTAACTCCTTCAGCACCAAGGTAGTTTAAGTAAACTTTGCTGGGCCATTTTAAGAAATGATTTCATCAGTTGCCTTTACTCCAAATCAACAATGGAATCTAACACAGCAACTACCAACGGAACAAGCTTATCCAGTCTCACTGTCATGCTGGTTTCCCCTCGAACTGCAGCAGGGATCTTTTTCAGTGCTAGCCAAATTGTGGCAGCAATGCAGATTCCCAACAAGGTTATTCCAAAGCACTTCTAGTCATCATTCCAGAATATCAATTCCAGAGAATATCCCCTTGCCATCCTTTGCCTAGTGAAGGACAAACTTTGTAAGGGATAGTCACCTTGCAAAGAAAGTTTAAAGATGCCAGACTGTACCTCACAAATGGAAGATTTAGATCCTGACTTGGTCCTGGACATGAACACACTAAGGAGCCTCATTACCACCAAATGCACTTCATTCAGGGCAGAACGTTCATTCTTCTTAGACACATCCTGCAGGGAGAGAGATCAGTCACTTAGAAATGATGCCCTGGCAACAACTGATATTAACACTGTAAATCCCTCTGCTGCTGCTGGCAGCACAGTCTCCAAAGAATATGGTTATACTGAATAAAATCAGATGTTCCATATCACTGACAAAGCCAGTCCTAAAAGGGTAACAGTTTGTAACTACATTTTCATCCTGACTTAATGATACCAGATCAACCAGAGGGGGTTGTACTCCAAAACCATTTTCCACCTCACAATGTAAAGCCAGTGAAATAAAATATCTGCACAAGTCAATTTAAAACTAACCCAATGGTCCTTGGACCATTATTCTACCTCAAATCCCCCTTAGTGGGAAGGGACCCAATCCATAAGCTCTAGCAAGCTGCAATTGTTTCCCCACATCGCCATACCTTCTTATCCATGCCCAGTTCTGCGATGAGTTGGGACAGAAGGTTATCTAGAGCACCCTTGTCCTTCTCATCATCTCCATCTAGGTCTGTTGTGAGCATCAGAATAACCTGGAAACACAGAAATTGGAGCAGCAGTAAAAGTCAGGCTCTTCTATTACTGAGAGAGAGATTAACTGTCTCCACAGAAAACCCCACGGAGGAATCCCAGATTCAAACTCTCTCTTCCATGAATGATGCTTATACCATCACATCTGATTATTATTAACATTTGATAGGGTCGGCAAAGACCAAATCAGTCTATGTGGCTAAGGATATTCAAGGGGATTCTGGCTATACCGGTAAAAGAAAAGGAATGCTAAAGGGGAGCAGAAATCTGTAGAGCATTAATCTAGCAGAAACTTGGGGGACAGAACACTGCCCAGGAGACAAAGCAGTATAAAGAATGGCCTGAATACCTAACTAGAAAGATGATGTAACACACTTTGGTTGGTGGGGTAAGGAAGGTGGAAATTGTACACACACAGCTTGGTTGAAAAAATTGTTAGGTATTTGTTAACCACCAAACAATAGGTTCTCTCAGTAAGGTACCTGCATGTAAGGAATGGCACGGACTCCCCCAACATTACGCAGCTGGGGTAAAGTCTGCAACAGTCTCTCCAACAGCATCAAACGGACCATATGCAGTCTAGAAAGTCAGAAATCAACATTCAGACATAAAGCAATTAAGTTTCAGACATCCTGCAGTACAAGTGAAATACAAAATAAGTGAAATCCAGTCCCAGTACAAATGAGACGCCCTAAAGTGTAAGCAAAAATTCACCTCCTTACAAGTCTAAGGTGGCTAAATGCCACAGAAACCAACGTCAAAGGCAAAATCATTTCTGGAATCAGAAAAGAATTCATTTAGTACTCCACTTTAGAGCACAGCTGCTTTCCCTGCCTGGTTACCTGCAGAATAAAACTGCCTAGGGACATGTGTCATAATCATGTGTCCAATCTGTAGAAGGAACCCCTGGAAAGGGGGTTATTCATCTGTTGCCAGGTCAAAGAAGAATGGGGAAAACCAAGTGAGAACCTTCAGCACGATTGCTGAAGATTGGTTTTTAAAAGCACGTAGAGCATGTTTGACAGACCATATCATGAGCAGCCTACACCACGTTTCCCCACTGACTATCAGATGTTACCAAGATTAAGTTTTAGTGAGTGGCTCCCTAGATGTGTTAGTCTACCACACAGAGATTGTTCATCCCTTCAAGTATAATTCCTCAGACAAAGTCTTATGGGACATGGAAGAGACATGTTACAATCACAGATGAATGGATGAAAGCAACGACTTGTTCTATGCAAAATAATTGTTGGAGACCCACAAGATGGACTTTTGGCCTCTGATATCCACACAATTGTTCATTGTTTTCTATGGATTTCTAGCATCTCCTATCGCATGAGCTTTCGTGGGAAATTTCCCATCTTCAAAGTGTCTGACGAAGTGGGATTTTCTCCCACGAAAGCTCATGCGATAAATAAATCTGTTAGTCTTTAAAAGTGCCACAGTACTCTGTTTGTTTCTCTGCAATACACTAACATGGCTACCCCTTTGGAACTAGTATCTCCTATGTCCATTTCCCCTTTGAGGAAAAAGTAACATCAGTGGCACAAGGATGGGTCCCCTCTGCTCTCTCTTTTAATAGGAAAATAAAGCTCCATACCTATTGCTGCTATGAACATCTCCTTCAGCTTCCCCTTCACCTTCTCCTTCCGAGCCATCCCCTTCCTGCTGCCCAGTGGTTGTGCTGATGGCACCAGTGCTTGAGCTGACGCTGCCTGGCCCAGGTGGATGGCCCTCAGCTGTAGCGTCACCATACGCGCTACTGCGGCCAGACACTGAAGAAAGACAACATGGACATAACAGAACATGATCTCCACTATGCCTCACAGCAAACTGCAAACCTGAATAACCATTTGGGATCATTGTTCTATGGATTCAGGAAAAGAGAAAGTGTTTGTAGGTCTCTTCAAAGGCCCCCCCCCCCCCCCAAAAAAAAGAGCTTTAGTTCTGTAGAAGTTATTTAACACCCATAGCAACTGTATGCATGAATGGCCCATCTTATTGTATAGTTTTCACCCAAAGTTGGAGCTTAAATTAAATGTAGTCAATACAGGAAACGTATGAAGTGAATCCTGCATGTGGCACTCATAAAGCACCTTGAGATGAACACTAAGATAGTGCATAGGATGGGTATGTGAACTAAGAACTGCTCTTTTCTGTCAAACAATATTCTTGTTTCTCTCGCATATCATTATAAAATAGCCATGGGGAAATCATATAAATAGCTCCCAAACATGTAGGCTCTGTCTAAGCAAGTAGTTATTACCACTGTGCTCGCCCGCCACCGAATCCACGGCACTGCCACCGCTCTCAGAGCCCACGCTGCCACCATGGTCAGCTGGTGAAGTCCGAAGAGTGGAGCCATCTGTCGCTGCCGTGCTGCCTTCATCGTCAGACGCTGGAGCTAAGGGAGTAACGAGAGCTGTTACAAGTAAAAACATTGTCTTTATATAACTCTAAAAGAGCACACTCTAGAGAAAAGCCTAAAGCAGGGGTGTCAAACATGCTGCCTGAACTTCTTTCATCTGGCCCGTGACTGTGCTCCATAGGACCACACTCTCTCCCTGAGAGAGAAAGAGAGAGAGGGGTCTCACATACCCAGCGCTCCACAATGCCACGAGAATGTCAGATCGTGCAACATTACGGAGCGCTGGGTATGCAAGACTACGCTCTGCGAGACCACTCTCTCCCTGAGGGGGAGGGAGGGAGAGAGAGAGAGAGGTACTGCGGGGAGCGCAGTTTCCCATACATAGCACTCTGCGATGCCGCAAGAGTGCCACAGTATTTCAATTCATGGTATGTACAGCCCACTTGAGTATATTTAAGTCAAATCTGGTCCACCATAGCAAATGAGTTTGACACCCCTGGCCTAAAATGACTCCTCTTTAATATCTATTGTCCATAACTATCTAGTGTCCATTTTCGTAACCAATAAAGAAATGTCTCTCGGTTCCTTCTTGGTCTGCTGGACAGCTCTGACTAGACAGGTGTCATGAGAAGTCTAGGCATCTAACTACAGAAAACATCCCCACCAATTCAGGGGCTTATCAACCATTGAGAAGAGTTACATTTTGATGCTTATTAAATGAAAGTTACCTCAGCAGCTTTATTATATAAAGAATCTCTTGCTAAAATTATGACCAGATTAAATTCCTTCAGAGCAGAGGAAGGCCATATAATACTATCAAAAGCATCTGAAACGAAGTGTAATAGTAGTGTTCTCAATACTTGAGTTTTAGAAACTAATTCTGTTTTGAGTCTTGGGTTAGAAACCGAGGGCAAAATTATCCAAAGGGACCACAGACTGGCCTCCATCACTGCATAGTCATCCCTCTGTTAGGGCATAGCTTAAAATCCAATATATACAGGCACACTAACACCTGTTAGTACAAGTGATAGTGCCCAAAAAAGTGTGCGCGCACAAGCTTTTGTTCATAAACAATGGAGAACAGTTTTGGAAAGGGTTGCCCTGTGGTTTGAGGCAGACCAAACAGGGTTAAAGAAATATGCTGTGTTTACTATCTTTAAATCTTCCTAATTATGTCGTCTCAGACCTGCCATTATACCTTTGAAGTGTAAGTATCCAAACGGAGCAGAGGTGCCCATAAGGAAGTGAGCTATTTACAAGAGCTCTGAAGCAGAGTACTAACTGAATCTAACTGCTCTCTTGGGTTTCAGTGGCAACCTACATTTTAGCTGTGCAGACTTGGAAGCAGGCTGCTGGAAAAGACTTTCATCCTGAACTCCAGATTTCTAGGGCTGATCGTTTTCAAAGCTAAGAACTCAATGATGGTGACAGCACAGGCGAGTCCTGCTTGTCAAAACTATATTCAAAGGAGTAAGCGTCCTGCAGGAAGTACGGCGGTGCAGGCTGTCTAACTATTGGGTTCAAGAAGCCCTAGGAGAGTTGAATTTCTTATTGTGAACAGTTACCTGATGCTGTGGTGTCAGAGAGAGTTCCAGCATCAAGGGATGAAGAGCTGGGGGCTTGGCCAGACAGTCCCAGGCTCTGTAGTCCAAGGGCACTGCTGCTGCTTCCTGTGAGAGGTGAACATACAACACTGACTGTCAATAAATTCCTGAACGTGTCTACATGGTGCTTTAGCCCACACGAACTGGAGTGTGGCATGCAATAAATGCACTGTGTGAAGCCTGCTGGTGTGCACAGAAAGTTCCCAAGTGCACATTAATGTAGTATTGTTTGGAAATGGAATGAGATTAACACGCACTAGGGAACAGCAGAGTCTACACTGGTACTCATTAGAATTTACAAGTGAACTGGTGCAGACTAAGGTACTGTATAGACAAGCTTTTAGCATGTCTTAGTATGACTAAGCCTTCTGCTTTGAATTCCTTCAAGGTAACACACAATGAGAAAACCTCAGGCTGGTTTATCTGCCTCCATATGCCCCAATTCCATCTCACTTGCTTTGCTTGGCACAGGTCCCTCAGCCAACTGTTCCCAATCATTTTAGTATTTTCTCACATGCCAGCTCATATACGTGGTGAAGGCTGCTCTTCTCCTAAGCCATTTGGCAACACACCAGTCAGTCAAATCCCTCCTAATAGAACTCTTCCTCCACAAAGGCTCTTTGTGATAACTGGGCAAGGACTGAAATGTGTATTAACAAAAGTTAAAAATACACATGACCAACCTTTGCCCCATCCCTTAAGAACAGTATCATCTCTCATGGCTTAACGCAGAGGTGTCAAACATATGGCCCCATAGAGCCTGTGACTGCGCTCTGCAGGACCACACACTCTCCCTAGCAGAGAGAGAAAGAGAGCGGTTTTGCGGAGTTCAGTACCACATAACCAGCACTCCATGATGATGTGAGAGTGTAGGCCCTAGTATTTCGATTTATAGTATGTGCAGCCCACTTGAAGTACATTTAAGTCAAATCTGGCCGAGCCCAACAAATGAGTTTGACCCCCCTGGCTTAATGGGTCTCATCTACAGCTCCAATTCACCCCTCCAAATGGTCATTTGTTATTTGAGAGTGGAAGGATGATCTTGTTTTTAAAACACTGGACTGGAGTCAGGAGACTTTGGTTCAATTTCAACTTTGCCTCAAACTTTTTATGTAACTTCAGACAAGTCAGAGAGGCTGAGATTTTCCCAAAAGGGTTCAAGGGAATTAAGTGCCCACCTCAAATAGGAAAGTCAGTGCAAGATTGGTTTCTAAATCCCTAAGGCCTTTTGAAACTGGGATTTTTACATTTGTCTCAGACAACATGCACATCTTACCTTGCTGGTCTTGTTGCAGACTCAGAGCAATTGCTAGCTCCACCATTGTTTCATCATCTGCATCGGGAGGAATGTCCAGCATGGGTGGGAATCCCTCTGCTCCAGCCAGGAGAGCCTCCAGAGGAGAAGGGTTGCCATTATTCACATTTTCAGAAGTCTCCAGCACCATTGACTCAGACTAAGGAGAAGGAACACAGTGAGAGCTTCTACCAGATCACCCTCAACCAGACGAGGGCTTAGGGTTGAAGTACCACAATTAAACTAAGTTCTTTTTAAAATAAATACTACAAATAGAAGAACCCTGGGCTCACCACCATCTCAAAATCGCCGTGATCCACTTCATTTTGTTCCTGGCTCTCTTGTCGAATATGCTCGCCATTTGCTATCACAGAGCTCTGCATTTTGTCTTCTGCATCATCATCGTCGTCATCATCCTTATCTCCTGGTCCATAAAAATACCAATCACAAACACACCCTTTCCTCATCCCTTTTTCTACACACTAATGTGCTGACCAACCCACCAATGCTGTCCATAATGGCAGAGCTCTACACAGCTTTGTGGGAGACCCGGGGTATTTTCCCAGTCTCTTGCTCTGCTGGCTGGCAAAGACTGGGATGACTGTAATTGATGGGGACTCCACGGGGACTTTTGTTCAATCATCCACAGTTGTGACAGGAGGAAATGACTTGGAGACTCTAGAGGAGGGAATGCAAGGATTCATCTTCAGGAGTGCAGAGGACCCCCACAAACAGAGGGAGAATAGAGGAAAGCTCTATAAATCAAAAAAATCTACTTCCCAAATTCAAACCCATCCAGGTGGGCAGTGACTAACTGTTCTGATCACTGTTACTTGGCCTACGTGGAATAAGTTGGCTGTCTCGGCTGGCACTGTTATAAGTTTCAGCAGACATACCAAGGATTGGAAGGGTACTTGATGAATGTTTTCTATATAGATGTGGCTATTTCAAAATAGGACAGAGATACAATGGTGGGAAGGAAACCTGCACTATCCTCTGTTTAGCCACAACTCATATTTCTGTCTTGACTACAGCACTTTCCAACAGCAATTAAGTTCTAAAAATATTTCTCTCTTGAATGGATTCTTGATGTGCTAATTTTAGCCCAGAGCAAAAGTTTATGGCCAACTTTTAAATCCAGGGAAGTACAAAGATGATATAGACTGTGCTTTCACAGCCTAGATTAGATAAATGGTATAGAAGTATTAACTAAGTGGCAGCATTACACAAGGAACATGTAACGCTACACAGGATGTCAATTTGAAAAATCAGGTTTGTGGGGTATTAAATTTTTAAAGGACTGGTTTCTCCCATTGCTAAGGATGAGCTCATATCACATGATCTCATATGAACTACTGTGGATAAGGTGGCTCAGATTAGTCAAAAGCAGAGGCAGAAGCTCTGCATACCCATGGGGGTGTTGCTGCGAGGAGAAGATGGCAGCGTCACATGTCTCCGTTTGTTCCTCGGCCTCAGTACTCGGATTAAAGCTTGTTTACAGGAAAAGCTCACTGCAGGATCCTATAATGTAAACAGATTGGTAATTAGCCTTCTCATGCTTTAACTATATATAAAACAATCCTTATGAATCTATCTAAGAAATAACGAGCCACGTCTCTCTTGGTCATCATGCAAACGTATAATACAGCCCTCGCCTTCCCCTTGTAACACGTATCGTTGCTCTCAAAAGCAACTGTGGTATTGTTTCTCAACTTATGCCACAAGGCAAACATATAATAAATTCTCTCTCCCTCACTCCAACCTCTATTCTTTACCATTACTTTCTACCCCTTTATAATACCAGTCTCCAGCACACCTGATGATCTATTTCCACTATTCCTTGTGGTAAATGCATAGGGTGTTTTCACAATATGTCTGCCTCCTGGCCACTCATGCAGGATCTCAGCACATTTCCTCAGCAGTCAGTTTTGTAGTTTAAGCATCAGGACATACATGATTCTGCTCATACCATGTTGTACTTTTTTTCTGTCAACATTGAGTTTACAATGTCTAGCTTTCATCACGGGGAATGTGGGGTTGACTAACTTTACACTGGCATACTGAATCGATATCAAATCTCTAATAGATGTCGTCAGCCTCTCGGGCCCCAAAACACCCTTTCCATATTACACATAGGACAATATTGTTGGATATGAGATGAGGTTCTAGCTGATGGATGTTTTTAGAAGACTGAGAATTCACAGGCTGAATTTTGACATGCTATAAAAAGTGCCCTGAATAATTCATGCTTACAATGTTAGGGTACCTGATTTGTTTGATTAAACTATCTAAAAGATTCATTTATGAAAAAAGCTTCTAGCCCTTAACATTGTGAAGATGACCTTAAGAACACGAAAGGAGTATAATATTAGTATCAAAGTGACTCAGTACTGTCTGAGTTTGCAGAGAGCATGAAACAGTAACTCAGTGGTACGACCTGCCCCACTCTTTTCAACAGTATAATGGGTAACAATTAAAATGACTGATCATAGCCAAAACCACTAGTGTGCTTAAACCTCCTCTCACACCTTTCTAGGATCCAAAAGCCCCAACTGCCAAAGTCTTTAGGTTCCTTCCTGCCAGTTTCCATAAAGTCAAGTTGCGTTCAATAAAATGAAGTCAATGTCAAAGTAAAACAAACTGAATTTAATATCAAATTAAATAAACCCAGTGTTACCACACAGATAGCACTAACTCAACAAGAATCTCCATTTTCTAATGTATCAGATGGTCACAGAACATCCAGTATTTTTCTCTCTCTCACACACACACACACACACACACACACACACACACACACACACACACAC
>ML685803.1:12734483-12804929 GCA_007922175.1 Pelusios castaneus
CACACACACACACACACACACACACACACACACACACACACACACACTCTCTATAGGCTCCACCACATGCATTACTAGCCTACACACTACACCTTTTCTACCAGTCTGCCTATATTAGGCTCTCCTCGCACTGTCAGTGGTACAGGGTAAACCAGCATATAATTACGTACAGGACAGAGTAACATCTGCATGTAGATCTTGGATGCTGTATTGATACAATCCAGTTCACATGTGCAGTATCCATGGATAATGTCCACCAGAGCGTTAACTGTGGCTTCAACATGTGTCAGACCTAAATAGGAAAGAGTGCAGGACTGTGAATTATTATTTAGACTAATCTCTTATGGAAGGGGCCTAAACAGATTTTCTCTCTGTTGGCATTATGCAAATTAATAAAGCAGAGACCTAAAGACATTTATACAGACAAGTTCCCTAATAGTATAAAAATATAATTACTTGGAAAATATTCCAACATCACCAAAAACTTCCATCCTTATAGTGAAGTATATAAGACATCAATTCTCATGCTTTTTGTATTTGGACAATACATGAAAATATTAGATTATCATTTACTCCTTTTATGTAACAGGGAAAGAGGCATGTAAATATCAAACTACTTTTTCCCTTCACAAGCTTCATTTCAGATGGGCTGCTTCAAAAATACATGAGTGCCACTTTGGCAAATGACAGGGTTCAGCTTTAACATACCTGGCAAGCAGGCAGGAGCCAGGAAGGCATTTTTAGGTTTTGATGCATGTAGTTTCCAAAAATGGTTGACCAGCTGGGTGATAAAACTACACCCATCTCCTTCAGTGTGTTTCTGTGCTTCCTGTCCTTCTTCACCTCCCTCTGCGATGGGAGAAAAATAACTATCAAAACCATGCAAACTCACAGGGCAAGATTCTGGTCACAGAAAGTTAGGAAAATTACACCATTCTGACCACTGTTTTATGTAACGGGGAAAAAAGTGAAGGATTATTTTAAATCTGGAACTCACTTCCTGAGTTTGAAATGGTGCCTATCTTTTCTGATGCTGACCTATAATGCTCTAAGACCAATTATCTGAGAAATTGCTTCTTCCCTGCCTCTCCAACCATCTTTTAGAGGATACAAGATCTTCTGGGCAACTAATGTTAGAGCTGAGGTTTAAGCTTGCCATGGATAGTGACAAGACAGGGGAGAAGGTTTGTTAACAAGCAAGGCATTACAGTGTGTTTGATATTGACTTCTGAAAGGCAACCAATGCCTTGGTGAAGAGAGCTACCATATGTTTAATTAGTATTATTCTCATAGAATAACTAATCACCCACTACTTCTATTTAACTTTTAAATTTTTTAGTTAAGGGCACCCCATTTAAAGCCTGAGCTCTCCTGTTTCCAGTAACTCTAGCACCTGCTAGGGCTGAGGAGAAGCGGAGGATGAATAGACTTTTGCCTCCCTCAGAGCAGTAACAGTGGCCTTTCATCTGTCTCAAGAGACCTCCTTTAAGGCCTTTGCACTACATCTAATCTGGGACACTTAGCAGCAGCACCACTTGATGGTATGTTTCTGAATTAGAGACCCACTTAATGTCTATTCATCTTCTACACAGAACAGATGGCAGTCGACCCCCAAGTCTGGGAGAGACTACACAACAGTGAGCTGAAGTCTCTTTGGTCACGCATGAACCATTGAGGATAAAATACATATTGCAACTGTCACTCATTTAATAAAGCAGCTAAACATACACAACAACACAAAATATACACAACTAACCAAAAGTAAAATTTAATAAAGACAGAAATAGAAATTCAATGGCTTATCCACCTGTTTCCAGCTGTGGCAACTTCGACTCTGTGAAATGGACTAGGTTGTTTGGCCTCATAATGGCGATGGATCGAGCAGTGATCACCAACCGCTGAAACACTTCAGGGTCTAGATCCTTTCCTTCTTTGCTGGAGGAGCTCAAGTACTGGATGGCTTTACTCAGCAAGGCCTGATCCTGCAAAGCAAGGATCATTAAAGCCAAAGAGAAACAAAGGAACAGCTAAAGCACATGCCTGAAGAACCACTGGAGGAGGGAGTAGATGGAACAATTTAGCATTTACTAAAAAGAGAATAGCCTGTTAATTTTTTACCACCATCATCAACGGGCTCAGTGGGTAGGAATCAATGGCTCAATGTCTAGTTGCCAACCAGTAACGAGTGGAGTGCCCCAAAGGTCAGTCCTGGGGCCGGTCCTGTTCAACATCTTCATTAATGATCTCGATGATGGGATAGATTGCGTGCTTAGTAAGTTCGCGGATGACACCAAGCCGGGGGGAATGGTAGACATGCTGGAGGGCAGGGACAGGATTCAGGGAGACTTAGACAAAGTGGAACATTGGGCCAAAAGAAATCTCATGAGGGTCAACAAGGACAAGTGCAAAGTCCTGCTCTTAGGACGGAAAAATCCCATGTACTGCTACAGGCTGGGGACCGATCGGCTAAGTAGCAGCACTGTTGAAAAGGACCTGGGGTTATGGTGGGTGGGAAGCTGGATATGAGCCAATAGTGTGCTCTTGTTGCCAGAAAGGCCAATGGCATATTGGGCTGCATCAGTAGGAGTGTTGCCAGCAGATCGAGGGATGTGATTATTCCCCTCTATTTGACACTGGTCAGGCCACATCTGGAATACTGTGTCCAGCTTTGGGCTCCCCACTACAGAAAGGATGTGGACAAATTAGAAAGAGTCCAGCGGAGGGCAACGAAAATGATTAGGGGGCTGGGGCACATGACTTACGAGGAGAGACAGAAGGAACTAGGCTTATTTAGTCTGCAGAAGAGAAGACTGAGGGGGGATTTGATAGTAACCTTCAACTACTTGAAGGGGTGCTCCAAAGAGGAGGGAGCTAGGCTGTTCTCGGGAGTAACAGAGGACAGAACAAGGAGCAATTGTTTCAAGTTGCAGGCGGAGCGGTCAAGGGTGGATATTAGGAAAAACTTTCTCACTAGGAGGGTGGTGAAGCAGTGGAATCAGTTGCCTAGGGAGGTGGTGGAATCTCCGTCTTTGGAGATATTTAAGACCCGGTTAGACAAAACGCTGGCTGGGATGATTTAGTGGGATTTTAGCAGCGGGTTGGACTAGATGACCCCATGAGGTCCCTTCCAGCCCTAAGATTCTCTGATCGCCACGTGTGTTAGCAGCAGAAGTCACTCAACAACAAACATTCTTTTTGGAGAATGGATTTTCATTTCTCTATATGGCTTAAAAGAATATTAATTTACAACTGTTTACTGGGTTAAACGATGTACTAGTCTACATAATTATGGTCTGACTAGATTTTTGAGATCTAACATTTTTCTACAGTACTTGATTCAAACCAGATGTCAAACCTATGGGCCATTATTTGCAGACTAGCTTCAGCAGGTCCTAAGATACCCATAAGTTTCCCCTGCCTTAATAATAACTCTTTATTAAAAATATGAATTCACACCCAGATCTTCAAAGAATCATGAATACGAAGCTCGCTGACAGAAAGAAACAACAGGCAGGCGAACAGCAGAAGCTGAAGGCAGACAGCCACCAGGCACATGTGGCATGGAATAGGTGCTCTTTGGGCACACCTCATACAGCTACATGCCCCTAGAGAATTACAGCAGACTTGGACAGCCCTCAAGCACCTTACCTTGTGGTTATGGTATGCTGAGCGGCTGGTGTGCAGGCTAGCCAAGAGGCTCTTAGTCTGCTGCTGGACGCTGGAGGGAGCTGGCATTGACAGTAGCATGGTAGCCAGTTCCTGAGCTGCAGCCTTGCTCTTTTCCTGTTCCCAGGGACAGCCAAAAAGCCACCAGTAAATTTACCAAAGTGCTAACAGCATGCAAGTCTGATTTCTCACCCAGCCCTGCTTCATCTGGTTTGCATTACCACCTCCCCCAGGATGCAAGTTTCCTCTTGGATTCCACATTGCTTTGACATGAAACTATCTTTATTATTTAGTATTTAGACAGTGTTTCAGGATTATACACAAGACAGTTCCTCTTCCGTTTGCTGGACTCCTACGCCAGGTCTATTCACAAACGAGGTCAGTCTGCAGCACAGAAACCCCACCAGCAATCAATGTAAATGCCAATTGTCATTCAAAACTAGTTTCAAATGCTTTTAGCTAACTCAACTTTCAGATTGCTGCTGTGAGCAAAACGGCTGTGGCTCTCTTCTGGTATCAGACCCTTAGGGCTGCAGGAGCTGCTGCTGATCTCATGCCTCCTCCCCCGCCTTTGAAAGCTCAAGATGTATTCAGAAAGTTACTTGCCTTTTCGTTGACTGGTCCTACAGCAAAGCAGCTTTCCAGTGCTTCTAAAGAACTCACTACTAGCCTGAAGGGAGAAAAGAAAGCAGGCTTGAGTACAGCAACCCTTCTCTCTCCTTAGCACTTTGCTTTATGCGGGCTACAGCCATGAGTAGCTCAGAAACAGCTAACGAATGCCAAGTACAAAATCAAAGCATGATAAAACCTGCCACAGGCACCATGCATATCATTTCATTGTGTTATAGACCAGAGTTAAACCTGGCTCATGCTCACAGACAAACTTAGGACTGCTTTAATAATCCACCACTGAAAGACAGGGGCTTTTCTCTACCAAAGAGGATAAAACATTTCCTTATGCGGCCTGCGGCAGGGATAACTTGGATTGTCTTGACAGTACCAATTCACCATGGCCCACAGATGTACATATGACTGCAGATCAAGGGTTGTTATGACACATGAGAAGTCAGTTATGCTTTTTCCAAGAAAGCAAGATTTTACTCGCTTGTTGTTTTCACAGAGGACACTCTTTCCAATTTACAGTTTCATCCCAAATGCTCCAACAGTAAAATGAACTGACCTTTGAGCACCTAAGGATGTCCAAAATGAGAGTTATAAAAGAGACCCAAATCCAAGAGCCTTCAGCTGGTCACTTTTGACTCTGGGCAAGGCATATTAGTAAAATGCTTGCCCACAGGGAAAGTCTTATTTAGGATTTTCAGTCTTATACCAATTCTCCCTTGCTGAACTACTCTATGCATCGCAATGAAACCGCCTGGAATGCTCAACTGACACATCAAAAGGAGTATTGCAACACAGCAGGAGAGAACACCACAGAACAGAGTAAAAGGGGCAAAGCTACACAGATCAGGAGGGGAAAGGTAAGAGGAGAGAGCATTAAGAACAAGGAGAGAGAACAGAATGTAGTATTAAAAACTGGGGAGAAGAAACAATGTAAGGACTTGGCAAATTCTCTGGTCACTTGTCTGACAGTTAAAAGCTTAACAGATTTCCCCTCACAGACCCACAGAACCAGTGGGGAAACGGAAGGGGGGAAAGAAGCATAAGGAGGGACAAAGTGAGCAGAAGAGTGGCAAACAGGCAACAATTATACTGTATGCAGCAGAAATTCTCAATCCACCACATTTTTCCATTTTGCTAAATCTTCTGCCATGCAATGATCAGAATGTAAAGAAGCAAATGTCACTTAAAAAAAAAAAAACAGTCAACAAAAGCCACATCATGTGTTCTGTCTCTGACAGACACTCACTCGTGCAGAGAAAAGGATGGTATACTAACCAGTCCAGGGTGGTTAGGGACTCAGTTTCAGAACTTTTGGGGAGCAAAGAAAAAGAAAAAAAAATGTGTGAAGCTCACAGAAAACTACCTAGAACACATTCTAAGCAAAAGGCAAATTAAATGGGGAGTCAGAAAGCTGGGAGAGTGATATATACATAAGTCCAAGCACAGTCCCTTCTATTTGGGCAGCACACACTTCCTTAAACAGCAAAACAAATTAAAGGAGACCCACACCATCTAGCACAGAGAAGCCAAGCACATTGGTAAAAAGCACCACTGAAGGCCAAGTTAAGGATGTAGACTCTAGACACCAAACTTCTCCACAGGAAACTGCCTCTTGCCTACATCACCCATTGCCCAACAAAAAGTCCAGAGCTTTCTGGGGTAACCAGGCAGCTGGGCATTTTGTAGTGCATAAAGTATTTTTCTTGCATCCACATTGATTTGTCTAGTTTGAGTTTTATGAAAACATAGCCCCACTGTTCAAAAGTCTCTCTAAAGAGGAAGATGCCTTGAGGAGACAGGGCAGCAGAGGAGAGAAAAGAAGGAAGATCTAACCTAAAGAAAAAGAAGTGCCAATTAACTAAAATTTCCTCCAAAGAGCAAGTTAACTTGACAGTGGAGCTGCACAAAGGTTATACCAGCAATGAATTTGGCTAGTTTTTAAGCCATAATAGTTTCTCTCTGAACTCAGTCATCTGACCTATCTTTATTTCCCTCTTGTCTCCACTAGTTCCCTTGCTCCATATAGGCTCTGCTGCATGGACTGCAAGATTCTAAGACAGGGATATATAATGGAATGTCAAAGAAAAGAAAAGAAATCAACTGAAGTTCTCTGTCCTCTACCAAATACAGCCCAGCTCCCTTCACGGTGTTGTACTGCACTTGGATACTGAACGAGTTCCGGGAAAGGTTCTTGTGCAATAGCTAGGATTATAATAGTTGGGCACTGCAAGACTGAAAAGTTTGGGAACCCAGAGCCTACAAGAATGTTGCCACAAAGAAGAGAGGAGAATATATGTAGGGCACGGTCACATGGAAATTGAGAAAAGAGGAATGAAGGAACAACTCTTTAGAAGTGAGCTTAGGTTTAAATAAGCGCAGACTTTTATGATCTTTGGTGGCTGTAAAAAGACCCCAGATTTAAATAAGAAAAGGTGAGAAGAAGGCAGACACCATTTGTGGCTGGTTGAGGTTGCTGCAGACAGACTCAATTGGTAATGTGAAGCAGGGTGCATGGAGTCCATCCTTAACTCCACAAAGGAGATTAGAGGGGAGCAGTAGGAAACCATTTTGCAAGAGATGCAGATTAACTCTGTGGTACCATGACAGCATCGTCATGTGATCTGAAAATGAGGAACATTTCACTACCAGTACAGAAGCTCCCAGCTAAGAACACCATGCAAGTGAATCCAGGGCACCAGCGTAACTAGTACCTTTCAATAGTAACCAAAACATATAGATACCTCTCCAGGACAGTCCCACTGGTAGCAGCAGGAGTAGTAGACTCTATGTCTCCAGTACCATTTCCTTGATTGAGGTTTGGGGGACAAACGTTGCTCACTGATGCAGATGGGAAATCCTCTGGTGGCTCATCAGGCCAGCCAAACTGCTCTTTGGTCTTGCCATAAATTTTGACAGCATCCATCATTGTGACTCCAGCAGGATCCACAGAGGCCCCAACTACAATGAGCAAGAGAGATTTTGTAGGTTCACAGAAGTGAGGTTGCTCCTCTCTCATATCAAGAACTAAGCAAGCAAAGAGGGCTTACACTCAATTTAACCAGCATTCATCTATTCTGAAACATAGCTTTGCCTTCTTTTCCAATGCCTTTCCAATTACCTCAGCACAGAATCCTCATGACTCAACTAATAGTATTGCACGTGTCCTCTGCAATAAGATGCTGGCCCACTATAAACAGCTACTCGGCAGAGGCCCATGATCATTAGAACCATAGCCATCTCCACATGAAATTGGTATCTGATGGAACTTCTGCCAGCTAACAGCCCCCAGACATGCACATCTAGCTTACAGGCGGTTAAAACATGCAACCAAGACTTACTGAAGATGGTTAATTTCTTGTCAGCCTGTAGAGCTTCCTCTCTTGTGAAAGGAAAGTCAAACCAACGAGCCCTGGTCATGTTCAACTGCATGGTGCGGCCGAAGATCTCCAGGTAGGAGGGAGCTCTTTCTATTGCCTGTGTGCCAATCTGGATCCTCATGCCTGTCATCACCATTGTGCTGTTGTTGTTAGTGACTTCGATGGTAAAGCCACCAGGCTGCAAGAAATAGTTATTACTCAGGAAGAGAAAGCTGAAGATGGGCATTACTAATCACAAGTATCTGGAGTGGAAAGGCCCGTGCTACATCTTATTGATAGGCTGGTGGCCATTTTACATTATGATAGGAACAGAACATTTCCTGGGAGTTGTCCTCTTACAAGACCTAACTTCAGTAGCAAGTCTGGGGATCTTCTGGGAAGGACTGAATGGAGCAGCAGAAAAATGGGGCTCAAAGGATTACTTATTCGGGACCTGGTCTGTTCTGTTGCTGGAGATTAAAAATGAGCCAGAGACAAAAATAGCTGTCAAGGTGAGACAAGAAGGTGAAAAAACCCCAGTGAAAGAGTGGTAGGGTTGAGGTACAGAACGAAAGCTCCTGGTGGCAGGTAACTGGCTGGGGCTTTAATGCCAAGCTGGCTCTTCAGAAGACTAGGATTGGGTGACCAACCAAAATTTGTATACAACATCCTCCAGTCACTAAAGGGGCTGGTTAACCCAGTAGTCTCTAGGACTAGCAGACAGTCATTCGGATGAGAATGTGCACTTGTGAAACAACTGCTCATGATCTGATGAAGAGCAGAGCAGCCTTATGAGAGAATTACGTAAACGCCTAAGGGAGCTCCCAAAGCGTCTGATTTACCTTAGTGTTGGCCACATACATGCCAGTGGAATTGAGCCGGTGCTTTATCTGCTGGGCATTATAAACCTGCAAGAGATCATTGCCTCCGAACTCCACATCTGTGAGCTGCTGGTTATGTTCAAAGAAGTCAATGGGGAAGTTCACCTGACTGGAGGTGCGAGTCGCTGAAAGAGATGACATCAATAGCTTAAAAAAAGACACACTCAGAGGTAAGAGCTAGTGTGCTACACTGCAGACTGACTGCACATCTCTTTGGAATGCTCTGGCTTTCTAATTAGTTCTGCCATTATCAGACACATAGATCAAGCTCAATTAGGAAAGAGACTTTATTCAGTTTATCTGTGGCTCATATAAATGAGATTAGTGCTGAAGAATTAAAATCAACCCCTGCTAACCCCATAACACTGAATTCCAGTGCTTACGACTAAGAAGGTGGTTGCCAGAGGCAAATGCCTAAGTGCCAACCTGATGCTATCCTATTTTCAGTAGTGGCTCTTATAAAACAGGTTAGCAGTCGATACTGGGGATTCTTTTTTTAAATATATGAATCTAGAGTTGGCAAAAGGTTGTGAAATGGTGAGTCCTGAAGACTGAAGTTCTCTTTACAGAACCGGTACAGCATGGGAAGTGGCAGCATGCCCTACCCCATATTATCCCACCAACATGCTTCTATGCTGCCCTCTACCAAAGAGAGTGTAATCCAGTCTGCATGCTCATTCAGGTCTTGGTCTTTTGAGAAGCCGACAAAATGCCCAGCTGTAGCAGTGACTTTTTGATGTGGATGTGCTTCCATTAGGGACAAGACAGACTCAAACCACCATTTAGAATGAATTATGCTCAATATCAACCTGGTCTAGATTTAAACCAGCAACTTAGAAATGAAAGGTTCCATTATCCCACTGCTACTTCTCTCAGCCATCCAGTCTGCCATCGGCTATCATCTTTATGCAGAGATCTGTCCTACTTTAAATGACAGGCAAGAACATTCGAAAAGTTATGTAAGACAGGGTCCTCATAAAGGAGAAGTTAAATGGAGGATCTGGATAAGAGTTGCTTGGGATTTCACCTGGATCATGAAGGACCCTATTCCTATTTATCCCATCATTCCTTTCTTTACTGGTGACTTAGTAATAACATAAAAGGAAAGGTGGCTTACTGATGGCAGCTGCCTTGCGCTTGCGAACTGGCTTCATGATGCTGATGACGCTGCTAGGCTGGAGGGAGGGCTGGAGCCAATAGGAAGTATTCTCCACATTTGCCATGTAGATTCTCAGGCTGCCGTCCTCACACAGAAGGATCATGGTGGTCCTCTGTTGCTCATTGCAGGCCGTGTGACGGATGGCCACCATGTCCTGGATCTGAAAGAAAGCACACAACAGCAAATGAAAGGTCTAGACTGCTGTTGCCTCAGAGAACAAATTTGTTGCATAAGTGTCACGAGCCCAAAGGAGAGGCTGCAAGAGAGTCTATGGCTTTGCAGACAGAAGAATGAGTAAACAGAGGTTGAAAACACTTTAAAACCATGGGTGGGACGGAGAAAGTCAGATTGTGTATTAAGACACTATTTACAAGTGTAATGTTAGTGGCTATTACTAGGACGACCTTGCTCTGAGAAATCATTGCAAGAGAAACCTAGAAAAAGTAGCAGCAATAGAGTAACAGGAAAGTGAATCTGATGTGCCAAAATGCAGGGAGTACTCACCTTGGCTTTAGCTGGCAAGGTTTTAATCTCCTGAATGAGGAAGGTGTCTGGCTTCACCATGACTACCAGAGGAACACCTGTGGTCTGCTGAACGCAGCACACCAACCCAGGATGGTTCATAACCTCAGACCACTGGCACAGTGCAGGGGAGGTCTTGCTCCCGCCATTTGAACTGCAAGAGAAAGGCCAGGCTTGCATGACCTCAAGAAGCAGCTACAAGGGGAGTCAAGCTAAAAAAATAAAATTCCTATTTCAGCTAGCAAGACAAGTTACATCTCCATCTGAGAATCTCCACGTACTGTACTTAGTTAATTAAACAACCCCTCAGAAGATCCCTGGGAAGTAGACCAGTATTATCAACCCCTTTTTAAACTGAAGTACAAAACACTGCACATCTGAGTCAGTAGTAGAATGGAGAACCAGAAATCCTGACAACCTGCCCTGTTTTTAACATCCTTCCCCATTCATTTGGGATATAAATTCTAATGGCACTTTACCATAAAAACAGGAAAATTCATCTTAAACAATATTTTTAACCCTATACTAAAGAACCATCTTATCAAGCTGGCAGAAGAGTGATAGCAAAATACCACATTATTTGTCAACATGCCCTAGCTAGTAGACAGAATAGATCACAGCCCAGGACTCAGAGCAAAAATCTTAGTGAACACTATGTTCCATGATCCCCTCTGGCCTTGTGATGGACACAGGGGAAACAGAAACATAGCAAAAGGTTCCCCAGAAACATCAACCCCACTTTAATCTACCTCCAAGAGGTTACAGTCCCTATGCAAAATGACCAAGCCAGGCTTGACTGGAGTGAGGGAGACCCTGGGACCTCATATTCATGGAAACAGAATGCTATATCTGCTTCCTGCTGAGCTAGTAACACACTGTGGCCTGAATGCCCAGCTCTGATTATTAAAACAGAAGATAGAAGAGCTTTCTTCTTGCCATTTTTATAGCACGAGAAACTGATTTCTCTCAGGGGAGCCTGAAAATAAGATTTAACATGCACAATGCTCAGGGTCCATTGCAGTGCTGGTGCCAAATGGAAACAAAGGCTTCCTGCGCTGCAGCCTCTGCGAGAGTGGATAATCCCATCAGTTCCAGTTACTGCACCATTAGCAGTTCTGTACTCAGCAAGGTTGCTCTGAAGGCACCTTTATGCTGTGAAATCCTAGTGAGCAAGATAAACATGCACCCCACTGCAAAAGCAGCTGGTTTGGTTTCAGCCACATTGTTCTACAAGCAGAGAGTAGAAACAGGAGATGACATATAAAATGGTAAGATGTAATCAACAGCAGGAAGGTTTTCTACATCAAGCCTTGGGCACTGGGACTTGGAACACTCAGCGCAGCTAATAAGAAACAGAAATGAGAGGGGCCACCCCCTCATTCCCACCTCTTTATGTTGATCGGGAAAAGCCGCTGCACCTCCAGAGTAGCTCTGCTAATTGTGGCTGCAAAGGATTTGCCTTGACAGTAACTGAAGAACAGCATCTGAAGGACATGGGAGTAATAAACAGACACGCCGCCTCCTGCCACCTGGCCATTACTGTCCTGTAGGGACAAGGAAACACATTGGTATTTAAACACACATATAATACAGAGCTCTAAAATGGCCAGGCTTTTGAATTCCTGAACAAGTACATTTCAATGTCTCCCAGTGTTCCCTCTAAGGATCGGGATGTCATGAGCAAAAATTTTAGTTTGTGAGCAGAAATTTTGCCTTATGGGTCCAATTTTACAGTTTTAATCCTTTCGCCCCCCACCCCCCCGCCCCCCCCCCCCCCCCCCCCCCCCCCTCCGGCCCGGCCCCCCCCCCCCCCCCCCCCCGCAGCCTCTTCCACGCTCCCCCGCAGCCCCTTTCCGGCTCCTCTACCTCTGCCCCTGTCCCAACCCCCCTCCCCCACAGCCCCTTCCCAGCCCCCCTTACCTGGCTGGAGGCCCAGAGCTGCAGGGATGGGCGAGGCCCCTTCCGGCCTGAGCAAGCTCAGGGTGGGAGATTTGAAACTCCCCAGTCTGGCCACAGCAGGACAGGGCGGAACAAGCATTCCGCCTGAGTCTGCGGCTTTGCTGGGCCCCCTGGGTGGAACGCACTGGAATACAGGCCCCTGAAAATTGTGAGCCCTGGAACAGCAGCGTTCCTGTGCGTTCCCCCTTACTTGTGCTCTGTTTCTGCATCACTTCAGATCCAACCACAGAAAACATGCTCAGTTCTCCAGATGAGTGAATCAAGGTTGTTAATTTCAGCTCCCCTTCCCCACCCTCCAATGGTGTCAGAGTCAGAATCTCTCTGCAGAAAGAAGTGCAAGCTCCTTGATCTAGACCAGGAAAAGAAAAGGAAACTACTGCTTCTTGCTGTGAGGACAGGAGAGAGAAAAGGCCACTGCACGCATTTATGTTAGAAGGGAAAGTCACCATTACCTTCAAGTCTTCATGGTTGACTTCAAGCACGTTGGTAACATAGAATGGTCCATGCTGGGCACTGCTTGCCTCCTCCATGAGCTGAGTATAGATGTACCCAGCAGAAGACATGATGACTATGATGTTCTTCCCTTCCTCATTGAACAGAAATGTGACATCCCTGATCTTGGAGCTTGGCAAAAGGAAATAGAACGTTGGGCTCAAAGCATCTACGGAAAGATCATAGATCTGTGGGAGGAGAGGGAAGGAAATTAGCAGAGAACCCATGGAACAGCTCTTCCTAATGGAGCATAACAGAGACAAATGATATCTACAATCATGTATATGCCTGAGGACAGATTATTCAGGTGCCCTAATATGGAGACAGTGTCATTTATGGATCTCACATTAATATCTTTTTCTTCTGTTTGTGTCAGTTTAGAAAAAGAAAAAGGGTGGCCTCTGTCTTCAAAAATGACCATCACTTTTGAATGCCCAACTTTAGATAAACAAGGCCAGATTTTGAGACATGCCAACACCCCATAACTGAAATCAAAGGAAGCTGCAAGAGTTGAGCATCTCTGGATAGGGAGGGGGAAGGTGAGAAACAAATCATTAGTGTCTCAAGTTGGGCACTGAAAAATGTGAGCTATTATTTTTATGTTTCTGTGAACAATGTGCTACTAACAGTGGTGAATGAAATACATATTAGAAAACAAGACATAACAGTAATATCCTTCCTAGGAGTCAAATTTTTCTAGTTAATTAAGACTACTGTATTACTGTGACATGCATTGATGGCTCTGGAAACCCCCATAATTTCCACGGGAAATGAGAGGCAATGCACAGCACCACATCAGTCAGGAATCACCTTCACGAAGTCAGCAGTCACAATAGCAAGTTCCGTCTGAGAACCTGGCAGCCACACAGCCTTAATGATGAAATTTCCTGTTGCTAGCTGGGGGTGGAGTACCAAATGATCAGAAACTGATCCAGAGCTGCTGAATGTTAGTACATGACAGTCCTGGGACAAGGAGGAGAAGAAAAAAAAAAGATATCAAGTACTAGAAAAATATCAAAATATGTCTGCAAAAACAGAGTGTAGGGTCATCATTCCTGCCATTGACCTTTCTTAGGCCCAAGTCTCAATTAAGTGATTCACACAGGAAGAAATCAAGAGCCCCTATTTTTAGGATGAATGACTTTGGAAGAGAACGGTGCCTCTTCTGTGGTTTGTTCAAATATTGAGAAACTAAGAAATGAGCACCATTTCTCAGTACTAGAAATAGCTGCAGATTAAGATTAAGCACATTCCTTTCCGTGACGTTTTATTTACGTGGGTACTCTCTTTGGTTTCTGTAGCTAGCACAGACAGTAAGCCTAAGTGTCATATGATGAAGTGTTTCATTTGGTCATAATCATGAATGGTTTAAAATAATAAATCAGACTGACACAGCGAATGAAGCTGCAGCTAAACTAGTGCCAAGTACCATATATGCTTGCGTATAAGCCGAGAATTTTATATTCCAAAAATCTATCAGAAAAACTAGGTTTGGTTTATCTGCGGATCACAGGCACCTCTCCCTGTTCCTCGGCCCCCCTGCTGCTCCTTCCCCACTCCTCTGGCCCCCCTTACCTTGCTGGAGGCTCGGAGGTGCAGTGGTGGCCAGACCGGGAGCTGCTCCCTGACCAGGTGGCTGCTTCTGCCCTGAGCATGGCAGGAGCTTGCGTGCCGGATCGGGCCTGCCCCGCAGGACGGATCTGGCCTGAGGGCTGGATGCAGCCCTCGGACCAGATCTGGCCCCGCGGCAGGCCAGATCCAGCCCCCAGCAGGCGCGATCCGGCCCATGGGCCAGATTTGGTCCACAAGCTCCTGCCGCAGAAGACTTGGGTGGAACACTTATTCCACCCTGTCCTGCTGCGGCCAGGCTGGGGAGTTTCAAATCTCCCACCCTGACCACACACTGTCTCAGACAGAACGTGCTCAGGGCGGGAACGGCCAGCTGGCCACGGAGCCCTCCCGGTCTGGCCACCGCTGCACCTCTGGGCCTCCAGCAAGTTAAGGGGGGCCAAGAGCAGGGAAAAGCTGGGGGAGGGGTGCAAGGAGCAGGAAAAAGGGGGGAGGAGGTGAAAGGAGCAGGGGAAGAGGGGATTGGCCCTGAAGGGTTCTTCTGTAATCAAATTTTGACCTTCAGTTTATGCATGGATGGTGCATTTTTTCTGGATTTTTGGGTTTAAAAACGAGGGTCGGCTTATATGTGGATTGTCTAATAGGCGAGCATATGTGGTAATTCAAGAACTAGAATTAGTTACATACAAAATGATTTCAGATATTTGATAGCCAATCAGAACTTTACAACCCTTCTTCTTGGGAGAGAGGAGCATAGCTTGGTTTGAGGGCCCACTGCAAGAAGGAAATGAACTTTTTTGCTTGTCAGACCCTTACCTTCAGCCCACACACAGCTAGATAATCCTCCTTGCAGGGATTTCCAGTTAGGCTCAGTACAGTAAAGGGAACCGGTGCAGATGCAAGGCGGGTAAGGGTTAACTTCCTTTTGCTGGAGTCTGCTTGTTTAAGCAATGCTGAGAGTTGTAACACTGTAATCTGCAAAATAATGAAGTCAAGACAATTTTCTAATGGTGGCATCGCAAAAAAAAATTCTCAGCATCTAGCTTCTCATATGACTTCATCAATGTACTGTGTCAGTACCTCTACAGGAAGTAGTAAGAGTTTTGTTTCGTAAAATATGAAAAATTGAAGTAGTGTCTAGTCATTTACAGAGTATTTGAGTCTGACTGTAGGAAGCCTGCTTGATTCTTTTGTCACTATGGAACATTTGATCTTACTTTAAAATATATTTTAGGTTGTCACGCCATTGGAGCACATCTCCATCAGGACTCACCTTGCCTTTCTCATGGCTCACAGCTAGATGCTGACGGCGCCCATGTGGGGAAGACAGCACACACATTGCCACCCGCCTAAGCACATGTGCACTGATCAGCTGTCGGATTGTCTGGCCCTGGTCGCCACTGTAATTCATTCGGACATTCTCAAAAGCACCTTCTTGAGAGCCAAGAGTTGGGACCTGAGCCATGGTGGAGCATAAAGAACACACAGAAAGAGAGACAAATAGAGATTTAACAACTGAAATAAATTCTGAGTCAGAAGGAAATTAAGGCCACAAAGAGCCATCATGATCACCCCTAGTCTGATCTCCTCCACATCGTAAGCCTACAGAACCTCATCCATCAACTCTTGTAGCCCCTAGCCTCTGGCTGAGTTACTGAAGTTCTCAGATCTTGATTTAAAGAGTTCAAGTTACAGAGAATCCACCATTTACTCTAGTTCAAACCAGGAAGTCAATCGTGCCCCATGCTGCAAAAGGTGAAAAACTCCCTGCTTTCTGTAAATCTGACCTGGGGAAAATTCCTTCACAATTCCAAACACAACTATTAGTTAAATGCTGAGCCTGTGGACAAGACCCTACAGCCAGACACCTCAGAAAGAATTTTCTGTAGTAACTTGGAGCCTGCCCCCTCTAACATCCTGTCTCCAGTTGTGGATGGGCCATGCGCCATCCCAGGCAATTTTGTACCAACCCCTCCGTAAAAACTTATCAAGTTCAGTCTTAAAACAAGTTTTCACCCCCACTACTCCCCTTGGAAGGCTATTCCAAAAAGTTCACTCCTCTGATGGTTAGAAACCATCTAAATTCAAGTATATACTTAGCAATGGCCAATTTCTAGCCACTTGTTCCTGTGCCATCATTGGCCCTTAATTTAAATAACTCCTCTCCCTCCTTGGTGTTGATCCTTCTCATGTATTTAGAAAGAGCAATCATATCTCTATATATTCTTTTTGTTATGCTAAACAAGCCAAGCTCCTTAAGTCTCCTCTCATAAGGCAGTTTTTCCATTTGTTTGATAATCTTAGCAGCCTTTCTCTGCCTCAATCTACCTCAGTATGAATTCAATGTTTCTTAAATGGGAAACTGGATTTGCACTCAGAATTCCAGATTAAGTCCCACTAGTACCTTGTTTAATAGTGGTAACACTTCCCTATCCCTCCTGCAAATACATCACCTGATGCATCCTTGGATTGCATTGGTCTTTTTTCACGGATGCATCACAATTGGCAGCTCACAGTCATCCTGTTATCAACCAATATGTCCAGGTCTATCTCCTCCTCTGTTGTTTCCAATTGTTATGTCCCCAGTGCATAGCAGAAGTTATCTAAGTGCATGATGATTTTTCACTTTGCACTATTAAATTTGATCCCATTTCTATTACTTCAGTTTCAAAGTTGCACAAATCTTAAAAAAACATAAAAGCAGGCCATTCTGGGTCAGACCAATGGTCCATCTAGCCCAATATCCTGCTTTCCAACAATAGCCAATGCCAGATGCTTCAGAGAGAATGAACAGAACAGGGAATTATCAAGTGATCCATCCCATCATCTACTCCCAGCTTCTGGCAAACAGAGGTAAGGGACATCCAGAGCATGGGTTTGGATCCCTGAGTATTTTGGCTAATGGGCACTGATAGTCCTATCCTCCATGTACTTATCTAGCTCTTTTTCAAATTCTGTTATGATTTTGGTCTTCACAGTATCTCCTGGAAATGAGTTCCATGAGTTGACTGACTAGTGTGTGAAGAAAGTACATACTTCTTTTGTTTTAAACGTGCTGCCAATTCATTTCATTGGGTGACCCTTGTTCTTATGCCTTGTGAAGGAGTAAATAACACTTCTTTATTCACTTTCCCCACACCATTCATGATTTTATAGACCTCTATCATATGCCTCCCAGTCACCTCTTTTCCAAGCTGAAAAATCCATCTTCTCTCCTTTCATACTGAAACTGTTCCATATTCCTATTCATACTGAATGCCTTTTCTGTACCTTTTCCAATTCCAACATACCATTTTTGAGATGGGGTGACCAAAACTGAATGAATATTAAAGGTTAGGGCATACCGTGGATTTATATAGAGGCATTACGCTTTCTGTCTTATCTATTCCTTTCCTAATATTTCCTAGCATTGTTAGCTATTTTGATTGACACTGCATTTTAAATGGGTGTTTCCAGAGAACTATTCATAGTGACTCCAAGATCTTTTTCTGAAGTAGTAGCAGCTAATTTTGTATGCACAGTTTGGATTATGTTTTCCAATGTACATTACTTTGCATTTATCAACATTGAATTTCATCTGCCATTTTGTTGCCTAATCACTCAGTTTTGTGAGATCTCTCTGTAACTCTTTCAGTCTCTTTTGGACTTAACTATCTTGAGTAGTTTTGTACCCACTGAAAATTTTGCCACCTCACTGCTTACCCTCTTTCTAGATAACTTACGAAGGTGTCAAACAACACGGTCCCAGTATAACCTCTGTAGGACACCACTACTTATTTCTCTACACTCTGAAAACTGACCATTTATTCCTACCTTTTGTTTTCTGTCTTTTAACCAGGTACTAATCCATAAGAGGACCTTCCCTCTTATACCATGACTGCTTGTAGGATATTTTGGCCTTCCTTTGTCTTGGCAATACCTCCCAACTTTGTGTCATCCAAAAATTTCATCTGTACACTCCCCCTTCTGTACCAAGATCACAAATGAAAATGCTAAATAAGATTGGTCCCAAGACCAATCTCTGAGGTTACTCCACTAAAAACCTCCCTCCAGCTTGACAGTTCACTTTCAAAATTACTTCTTGTAGTCTCCCCTTTAAAAAGTTCCTTATGCACCTTTCTATACTCATATGAACCCCCTTCTTTTTTAATTTAACTACTAGTTTCCCACACGAAACTTTTATTGAATGCTTTACTGAATCTAGATAGACTAGCTCTATAGCATTTTCTTTGTCTAGAAGTCAGTTATCTTCTAAAAATAAAGAGATCCGGCTGGTCTGGCACAGTCTACCTTTTGTACAACCATTTACCTTTAGGCCCTTAACTACTCTCTTTAAAAAAATATTTTAAGACCTTGCAAACAACTGAAGTCAAACTAACAGGCCCGCAGTTTCCCAGATCACTTCCTCCTGTCCTTTTCTAAAATACAGGCATTATATTTTCAGTTTTCCAGTCATAGATTACAATCCTCACATTACAGATTCATTAAAAATGCTTGCTCTTGGGTTGGCAATTTCATATAACAGTTCCTTAAATATTCTTGGATGGAGAATATCCAGGACTTGCAATTTGGTCCTGTTAAGTTGACCCAGTTTGACTTCCACCTCGGCTGTGGTAATTTCTACTTCCATGCCTCATTCCCATTGGTCACCTGCCCATTACCCCCAAGCTGCTCATTATCCTTATTAAAAACTGAGGAAAAAGTGACCTCATCCTTCAGCCCAACCAAGCAAGCATATGAACTAGCAAACCAGCCGATAATCATACCATAAGCTGGTCTGTCATTTCCACTGTCTTGTCCAAAGTGTGCAGCTCATTCAGAGCCTGCTGCGCTCGGCTGCTGCTGCCCATGGCTGAAGCTTGCTGGAAGTTGATCTGAATGGCATCCATTAGGAAGCTCAGCATATCCAACACCAGAGGAGCAAAGGAGAAGTTGGCCTACAAGAAACAGATGTGGCAAGTAAAGCACAAGACATAACCATGAAACCTTCACGTAAGAGCAGCATTTCACAAGCAAAGTCAGTCTTGGAAAAGCAGTTATGGCACTATTATCTGAATAAACAAACTGAGAATCAAGTAATTTGTCTAACAACCAGTACAACCCATTCCATAACCCTCTGGATCAAACCAGACTGTTGCTTACTAGCATTAGACACAAATATCCAATTCCAAAGGGGCAGCTGTGTTAGTCTAGTTCACCAAAACAAACAAGGAGTCCTGTGGCACTTTTAAAGACTAACAAATTTATTTATTGCATCAGCTTTCGTGGGAGCATAAAAGCGTCTGACAAAGTGGGATTTTTTTCCCACGAAAGCTCATGCAATAAACATCAAGTGTTAACTCTCTACATAGAACATAGTTCCTGCATTGCCTAATACTGTATTGGCATAAAGTAAATAAAATGGTAAAAAATATCCAAGTTAGAAGCACTGGCTACTTTAAAGACAGCTTTAGTCAAGGAGAAGATAAGCATTACACAGAGGTACCCTGATGGGTTGAATGAGATTTGTACCCGACTATACCTGGGATTGCAATTCCTCTCTACAACCCTCAACATTTCTACACAGGCTGCTCTTCTTGGGTTTCTCTTCATCGGGGCCCTTGCCATCATTTATGGTGACCTTGGATTTATCGGCAGGGGAGGTGCTTGCATGGCGGGTGACACTCTCGGGTACTCTGGGTTCATTCTGGAATGCAGACTCCTTCATGGTAGAGCTCATGCCACTGCTCGGAGTTCTCTTCACCAAAGCCTGGGAAAGACACAGCAATACCGAGGGCCCAATCCAGTTTCCATTAAAGTCAATGACAAAATTCCCACTGATTTCAATTGGAGCAAAGGTGATTCCTTAGAGTACATTTTCAGAGAGATAAGACAGCAATAACTCTGTACCCTGCTTGTTACTTTCCTTGTATACATTCAATTAGACTGGAAGTAACGCTGTTGGCAGCTGGTAGGAAATATCGAAAGAGCAGAGCTCTGGTAAGTGGGCAACATGAAGATGACCTACAAACCATAAGCCAAAGTCTTAATTATTATTAAGAGATCTGCCAATAGAGATCTTTTTGGCAAAGAGGGTGAAATCAATAAGTAGAAAGCTGCAAATTAAGGGGGAGGGATGGAACTTATTCTAAAGTAGATCCCCTAGAGCTCCCATATATTGATATTATGGAATAATTATTGTGCAATATAAGACTTTGCAAAGCCAAACTTAGGCAACCTGTATTAGTTGCAGGACACTTTAAATTTAGCCATGAAGATCCTTTACCAGGCAACTGCCATCTTCCTTCGCTCCACAGTCACAGAAGAATGAACCATATTTGGCGTAAGAAATCTCATGGTCCTTGTGACAAACTTTAGCACAAACTGTGCAAACACCAACCCCATCAACCATCTTACAAGTGTGACAGTGGTACCTATACAAAAGAAACCAGACAGGTTAGAAATTATAACCCCCTCCAAAAATTAATACACCAGTCTTCCTCCAATTCCAAATGGCCAGAAAGAACAGGCTGAGATTCTGTATAGGAAGACACGGGAGGCTCTTACCAGTGCTGGTTCATGAATTCTTTCTGTGTGATGGTGAAGGTGCACAGTTTGTTGCAGAGAGAATCTTCGTCCTGTGTAGGAAGGAAGATCATTTAGTCAGTGAATTACATGTTTATCTACCTACTCTGGAGTCACTTGATACAAAGCATACCCATTCTCTGCTGAATGCACATTTGAAAAGTGAGTTTTAGCACACCTAGCCAAAGGAAGCAGCAGGCACTAAATAAAAATTCTTCACTTTACACCCAACTACTATCACATGATAATGAAAATAAGATATTGGGGCCTTAGTTTAAAGGAGTGAATTACTCATGAGGACAGCTCTAAACTTAAAGAAAAATCTAAAAGCCTACCCGTTAAACTGTTTATTAATGTAACAGAGGCAGAATACCAGCTATAGAAGACCAGCAATATCTTACTCAACATTTCTGCTCCGTCTTCAGTCAACGCTGCTTGTTTTACCAACAAAGAAGTCTTTCTTTTGTCAACAATGAAAAGCTAATGTAACTACACAAGAATAATCTAAATTCTCTTGTGTCTCAGATACCATCTATAAATTTGATAAGTAGTTCTAATTGCAAAATCTTTATTACTGTCAACAATTTAAGAGACAGAGGACACAGATGGTCTTTCTGATCTCAGGTTGAGTTTACCCAACAGGAAATTAGAAAAATATTGTGTTTTGACTTAAAAACTGTATACATTTGATCTGGAAGTAGTACATATAAATACAGATGGTTATTGTGAATCTCACCACTAATTTACAAAATCACAGGTTTGTCATTCTGGAGCCTAGAATAACTGCTGAGTCAATGTGTCGCTATAAAAACAGTTACAAGCATGGTTTAGAACTCTTCTGGTTAAGAATCTCTCTAAGTTCAATTGTGACTGGGATTCATGTTCTGTCACTGTCTAATTTTTAATATGTCAGCCATTTTGAACTTTACAGATTATACTCAAGTGCACAGCTACAGTAAGAGAAATATCTGTATCATACCGTGATAACTAGACCATTGTGATATCAGAAGTAACTCAACCAATCACAACTCATACTCTACAGCTAAGTTACATGCAACAATTCCATTAGTTATACGAGGGTGACTGTGCAGATAATGGATTACGTGGCCCAGCTGCCATACCTATGCAACAGCATGGGCTTTCAGCTACCAGTTATGAACACCGCTCTCAGGGAACTTACTGAGTCTTCAGCTTGAGAATCTTCCTCTTCTACTGCCAGCTCTTCCACCCAGTCTGAATCCACTTCGATAGCCCGTTCCTCTCCATCAACTGAAAGATGATTAGGTCCTTGGCCGCTACTCTGGCTCAGAGCATTAGTGACATCAGCCAGATAAGAAACAATGTGGCATGTACACTCCAGTATACTAACATGCTGCAAGCAGAAGTTTGATGTAAAAAGAAAAGGGATACTTAAAATTCTCCTGTATCAATTTTTCAATGAACACAAATATCTCCAATTTTCAACGACAAAAGATTTGTATTACACACTCTACCACCGCACATAGCTGGTTTGGGATTTGCAAGGTGATTTGTGGTAGTGACAGCATAGGTACAGGACATTTTCTCTAAAAAGTTGAAGGACACTCAAGGCTGAGAGACCTGAGATAAGACCATCTTGCTTTGATTTGTGGGCAGGCATATTGCACTAGCTACTTTGTACAAATACAAGTAGGTCTCACCCTCATGTTAGATAACAAGAACAGCTTACAGCATTTACTTTAGAGGTCTGAATTTCAGTTTCAGGGAGACATTAAAACAATAATTATACACAGTCCCAAAAGGGCAGATTGTGAGGATTAAATCTGGACCTGAATCTACAGTGTATCCCTATAAGCAAAAGCATGTACAAAAGGAACCTACCATGTATAAAAGATCAAAGGTGAAGATTTAGATTTTACAAGGTATTTGAATACACAATAAATATACTAATGGCAACTATTTATTGTAATCCATGCCTGTTCCCTGAATAAGGAAAAATACTAAGAGCTTGCCATCAACAGAAAAATTCTGCCGCTTTAAATATACTAGTATAGTTAAAAGGGACAATGTTCTCCTACTCCAGTCTGAATGCAGTTACACCAGTATAAAATGTTTACACTGGTATAGCTTATTCTGATTCACACTGGTATGCAACAATTTTATACTGATATCAAAAAGTCCACTCCACAATAATCATAGAATCATAGGGTTGGAAGGGACCTCACGAGGTCATCTAGTCCAACCCCCTGCTAAAAAGCAGGACCACTCCCACTAAATCACCCCAGCCAGGGTTTTGTCTAACCAAGCCTTAAAAATCTCCAAAGATGGAGATTCTACCACCTCACTAGGTAACCTCATAATAAGGCCCATAATAGTATAACTATATCAGGAGGGAAAAAACCAAACAGCACTAAGTGACAAGTTTATACTGTTGTAATATTTCTGATGCATATCAGGGCTGACACCAAGACTGAGGACTGAGAACTGCCAGTTTCTTACCTTTCCATGCATGACATTAGCGTTCATTTTTTCTATGACATTCTTTTGAGATAGATATTTCTTGCTATGAGATAAAGAAAGGTTAAAAAATATAGTTACAGACACCAGTTCTTAAAAGTTATCAGTTAAATTCTCACTCATGACAATGCCAAGTATTTGGTTTGTTAGTTTTACAATAGCATTACGGCAGTTATTAAGATAGTGGCCAGTAAATCAGTGAGAGGAAAAGCTAATGAACTCCAAGGTTCCAAAAGAAGTCTCCATAAAGGCAATTATCCCAACAGGTGGCTTCTTAACTATGGAGCAACTAGAAAGCAGCCCCCACACTCTCCTTCTCCACTATGAAACTCCCAAGAAGTAAGTCGAACACATCAACCACCATCAAAGGTCTCATTCTTCTTACCATCTGCCCAGCCAATCTACTGCAGCACTGTGAAGTTGGAGATGTCCAGCACCTTGCCCAGCACTGGCCAGAGTTGCCATAACAACCATGAGCTCAGGGAAACCTGTTCCATCTCCATTGGCCAACATTTCTGTTGCCATTGGTATCAGGGTACTCAGCAGAACAGTGCACACCCCCTCTCCGACTTGGCTAACCAACAAGAAGAAAGTTTGAGAGGCATTAAATCATCCATCTACACCATGTTAACCTGAATTTTTCTAAGACTGGTTTAAGCAGTATTTCAGTCCACACCAAACAGGTGCAAATTTGAGCATGCATTAGTGCATCACGCACTAACTGGCTCCTGTGGGCCCTGCATGCACATACTAAAAGTTCCCTAGGGCATGTTAACATAATGCTGTTTCCTATAAGAATATGTTAATGCACACTAGAAAATAACAGCAAGACAATGGCCTCAGAGCATGAGAGATCAGTAGTATTTAACAGACTAGAAATTGTTTGTGGAATACACGTGTTATCAGTAGTAAATAATGTAAGTCACATAAGATTGGTCTCTACCTGTTTTCACGAACAATATATGTTGTCAGAAGTTGCAGCAGCTGCCTGTTCTCTTGAACAACATCCAGTTGATCTGAATCTTTGGGTGGTGACATGGTCATCCTGGTTAACCAGGCCTGAAGGCGTACAGGCTCCACACAGGCCAACTGGGCCAAGGAGCCACATAGTCGCAACAGACTAGGGTTAGGGCTCTTCTCAGCTAAGAGACAGAATTATCAGAGGTTGATATGGTGGCTGTAAATCGAACATGCCTGAAAACAATTTTCCTTCTGTTATTAGTCTCATGCTAATACAATACAGCTCCTTCGAACTGGTACCAAATCCAACATTCCCTGGATTCCCCAAAGCACATGCAATTGGAGACAGCCCCACAGCTATGCCTGATACGATCATCATTCTAAGCCTATTCCTCCATTAGGTCCCCTCCCAGACACTTATTCTCTCTCTCATACACTGAGGGTCACTAAATCAAGCATGATATAGAAGTGAATTGTGTAATTTTCCAGCTTGCGGTCATCTCTAGCTGTTCACGTGTATATTGAAGGTACTGCCAGACAGTCCCCTCCTGCCTGCTCCTCTAGAAAGCTAACCTGTCTGCTTAACAACTACTCACCTTCAAAAGGGGGACTGCTGAAATATTAGTTAACTCAGAATAAGCTTTTACTACACACTGAAAGGGCAAATAGTTAAGGAAAAATAAGAAAAACGGGAGACCTTGGGGGGGAGAGGCAGTGGCAGGACTGAAAACTGAAGCTAGAGAGAAGGGTACAAAAAGACAGCAAACAGAAGATGACTGGGAATGAGTACACTTAAGCCTTGTCTATACTAGCACTTATGCCAGCAAAACTCAGATATGGAAAAAACACCTGTTTCCTATGCAACAAATTTTGCTGACACAAGCAGGAGAGTTCTTCCGGCGACATAATAAAACACCTAGATGAGCAGTGGTAGCTATGTCAACGGGAGAACGTTTCCTGCCAACACAGTGCTGGCCACATACGCACTCATCCCGGCAAACCTTGTCACTCAGGAAGGTGCTTTTTTCAGACCCGAGTGAACAAAAGTTTTGCTAGCACAAATGCTAGTGTAGAGAAGGCCTAAGTCTTCAGTTATCTCCACCAAATTCTTCTTTCAAGCACTTTCAGGCTACAGCATCAATTTGAGTAGAACAAGCAAAACATTAAAAATGGACATCAAAGTTTGATGCAAAGATTAAACACAGTCACTTACTCAACTGGAATAGTTTGGTGAAGAATTTCAGAACTCTGTTACAGAATTTAGCTGAAAGATTCTCATTGGCTGTTGCCATCATGATCTGGACCAGTTCTCCACTAATTGGGTGAGAAAAAATAAATTATCAGGTTAAACCTTTTAAAAAAAAAAAATGCACCCATCTCTCCTCGTCACTTGTTATGATACCAATGGTAGGCTATGGCTACTCCAGAGAGCTTACATCAGCGCCGGCACTGTAAGCTCTCTAATGTAATTTGCTCTATACCAACAGGAGAAAACTCTTCCATCAACTTAATTAATCTACCCCTATAAGCGGCAGTAGCTATGCTAGTGGGAAAAGCTCTCCCAATGCCATAGCACCAGGGCTTTTTTTGTGCTGGTACGCAATGATACAGCATACCAGCATCTGTTTTTCCCTGGCCAGCCCCACTGCCCAGCTGGAGGCTGGGATCAGCAGGGAAAGGAGCAGGTCTCCTTTCCTCTGCTGCTGACCCCGGCCCCCAGTTGGGGAGCAGGGCCGGCAGGGGTCAGGAAGCCAGTGGGGAAGGGGCCTAAGGAGGTTGGGGAGCTGGCGGGTGCGGAAGTCCGGGCCTGGGAAGGCCGCTGGGGGCCAGCGGTGGTAGAGCAGGGGGGTTGGAAAATTGGAATGTGGCCCCTCATCCAAAAAGGTTGGACACCCCTGTGTACAGGCAACTTTTCTTTATATAAAAAAACCCAACCCCTCCCCCCCCCCCACACCCCCCCCCACACACACACACACAAGTATTGCATAGTACTGTCCATACCAACACTTACGTCGCTTAGGGGGTGGCTTATTGACAGTGACATAAGAGGTAGTTCCAAAAGGGTCCAAAGGGTAGTGTAGACATAACCTTAGATACTGGAGCAAAAATTGCTCATACACTGCAGAGAATTTCAGAGAGGTGGAACAGACACCTTAACGAGACTAAACTTTAAGCCCAGCACCCAGGAAAGTAAAGATGGAGTACCACAATTAGTCACCTTCCATTCTCGTTTTCACAAGAAAAGATTGAGAACATGGGTTGTCCATGAAGAACCAAAGCAATTACCCTCCAAAGAGAAATATCAAACAAGTGCCAACATTACTTCCCTTCAATGTTTATTAGAGCAACATGGAGTCATGGTGGAGTCAGTCAGCTTAAAATTAAGGCTACTTAACAGAAGAGCCTAGTTTTTTAAAAAAAAAAAGTTTGCAGCTGAGGGGTTTAATCTATTTCAGCATACTGGTAAAATAATCATGTATTTTTCATATTCTCTTCTGCTCCGCTCTCTGAGATATTAACTCACAGTTAATGTTGTGTGTTTAACATGCTTTTATATCCTAGCCATACATGATGCTTTCAGAACAATGACATCTGATCTTTAGCTTCAGATTCAGAAGGCTGAACTCAGGAGCTCACAGATTATGAGCAATCTGGTAACAAACCAGGGTTCTGTCAGAAAAAGGCCACAGCTGGTTTCAACATCTTTTGCCATCTTCTTGCTTACTCTTTTCTCATTCATCTCTCATCCCAACAGCGTATACAAACCAAACCAACTCACTCATCGTGCTATTTTAGCTTGGACTGAATAAAACAAAGCAGAGAGCATGTAAAGAATGTCAATCAATTTGCAATTGGAATTCTCTCTCCCCAGTTCATCTCTTCTTACACTCTTGACATGCTTTGCTGCTTCCACATCCACACTATTTTGTCTTCATAATCGAAGGCAGGCAAAAATCATCCCTCAGGAGACCAAGCCAATGCTACCCTGAGGTGATACTGATGAACATGTTACACTTTACAAGTAAAACCGAAAGGCAAATGAATACAGCCTCTCTCAAGAGGTTCTTCATGTTGCCTCTGATAAAACACATCTCCAGAGATTCAAAAATCCAGTCACCAAAGCACTAATTGAATATTTTATCTAGAGTGTTGAAACAGAACAAGTTTCTCCCTCACCTAGAAACTTTTTCATGCTGCAGGTAGCAGCATGTTTCTTGGGGAGATTATATGAACTCTGCACTTTCCTGTACAGAAGAAACAACATTCCAGAAACGCTAAGTGTGACACAAGGAATAACTGAAGAGACAGCAAGTTCTTAGAATGCATATTCCATCACCTCACCTCTCTGAAAAGAATTCCTCCATGGCTTTACGGGCTTGGCTGCTCTCCAGCTGCTTCTCCAGATGCTGCAAACATTCCTCCAAGATAGACTCATCTAGGCCACTGTGGATCAAAGATAAAGTATAAAGAAGAGTGCACTACCTGTCTAGTCTTGTTTATTTATCATCATCAGTCACAAACATAGGATCAGAAACTATATGTGACCATGATTCAACCTCAAAATTTATAAAGGCAAAAATAAATTAAGCCCAAACTGAGCCTCATGCCTCAGTTTCCACCTTACTATTGGCATTCCTGGGCTCAAGGGCAAGATGTCTTATTGTCATATTTTATATTTTGAGACTGCAATTTAAGACTTTGGGTACTAACAAAGCTCAGACGAGTGCAGGAAGCCAGGGCTGTGGCACTGCAAAACACCCAGATAAGAAAGTAGGCTCTCAGAATGGAGGAGTATGTTAAACAGTTTATAATCTCCCTTGGAGAGAGGGATTTCAGAGAAAAGCCTTAGCCAAGGAAGAACTTTGGGACAGGTCTCAAAAGGCAGAGTAATGTAGTAAACCACAAGAAATATAAAAATTCCTATGAAAAGGCAGCGTGAATGGAAAAATTATACGTAATGGTCTTTCGTCTGCAGGACAAGTTGAAAGGGGTTAAGAATTCCTGCAAACAGTTAAAGGTACAAACTAAAAGAGGCTGCAGCCCATGGCTAAGTGGCAGCCACAGAATCAGGACAAAGTACCAAACAGATAACCTTTGCAGAGGGCGCTGGCATTATTGCCACACTTGCCCCATCTACCCCTTTGGGGAGAGGAGGAGAGGATGATTCAGACATTTACTGGAAAAAAAAAGAGTGAAACTTCATGGATTCACAAAGCATCAGTAATCTATAAAGTAATTGTTAGCAGTTATGTTTAGCTAAATGGTTTGAAAATTTAAAAGCGTTATAATATATTCTTGTAAATTGGAATATTGGTGTATGTGTTGACATAATCACAAGCCTAATTTAAGAAAAGGGGCTCAATTAAGTAATCCAAACTCTAAGTAAAAACCTTTAAAAGAAAATGCAATAAATTTGTTTAATTAAACAAGATTTTAAGAGCCTAAACAAACACTTTAAAAAAAATCTATTTAAAGAGAAAGGCATATGTAAAATGAATATGCTTTTATAAAAAGAATTCCACTAAAAATTTGTTTGCCTCAGTGTTCAGAGAGTTAAATTCCTTATTGATTTTTAACACATAATTGCAACAGTAAAGTAAGTTAACTTCGTTATCTTTGGTTCCAAATTAAAAAGCTAACAAAGCAGTAAAAGGCCTATGGCAAGAAGCCAACGTATTGCTGCACACAGAAGAAAAAAAGGCAAACAAAACATAAAATCCTTAACTAAAGTATAAAATGTTTTACTGCTTGTTTATCGATAATGCGGGTTACCAATTAGAGGTTATCAGTGTAATTTTAATAAACAAAGGGTGGAATTCTTAAAAACAATTTGTTTAATAGATTCCGCTAAAAGTGCAATTATTTATGTAAACAGGTATTTTGCTTTCTAGGCACAAATTGTTTCACAGACAGCTTGCACTTCTTTTCCCTTCTGACTAACCCCCAAAACCTTTTCTATATTCCTCACTCAGTTTGATACGCTAAACTGATTACTGCCGTTGGTGGCTTGGAACTTTCTAATTCCATCTGTCTATTTTTATTGTTTGTTTTTATATAGTTGCGTTTTAAAAGTAAAAACAATGTGAATTGCCTCAAGTGAATTCAATTAATATAAGTAGGTATCTGCCATGTTAATTTGGTTAGTTGTTTTGACTATTTTTACATGGGCAGGTCTAGACTAGAAGCAATACATCAGTACAGATGCATCAATGCAGCAACAATACTGTAGTGGTTCTCAGTAGTATGTTGGAGAGAGCGGGGGAGATGGCTGGATTTGGCCTGGGGAGGGATGGGTTGGTGTGTCTTGTAGGGTCGCGACACACCACCAAGCATGTCGTGACTTGCAAAAGGTTGAGAACCACTGCTGTAGCATACGTGATGAAAACAACATATGCCAATAAGAGAACTACCTCCCATCAGCATAACTACTCCACCTCTGCGAGAGGTGGAAGCTATGTCAGCGGGAGAGCATCTCACGCCAACATAGCATTGGTGCGGGCAGCACTTAGGTCACCGTAACTTCCATCACTTCAGAGTTGTCTTTTTTACATCCCTTAGCGACGTAAGATAAATCAACTCAGAGCTGGTGTACACTACGCTTATGCTGTATGATCTGTGCCACGTCACCTTTTTAAAATTGTATTTTTGTTTTAACTTACTTTGGGTTTTATTTTAGTGTGCATAATTATATATACACACACAAACACATTTTGTGAACATACACTACTGATTCCAGAGTTTCTCCCTTGTGTTATCTGGAAATAATCCTATAGCAAATATTCCCACAACAGCAGTGCATGCAAAATCCAATGACATTTTCATTCGCTAACAGCAAATGGAGTAGATTCCCTTCTGGATTTCTTCCATCCAATAAATATTGAAAAGATGAATTATCATTATGCAAAATGCTTTTACACCTTGGTTAGCTGGCATCAGTACCTATTCCCCAAGGTTATGTTGATTTATAGATGGAAAATTAGAAGGGAAACACCTTACATCTATCTGGTCTGCAATGAGAAAGCTGGCATTAACCAGCCTAATTTCATAGCCAGATGCAAAGAACAATAAGGAAAATTCTACTAAGTGACTCTGATTAGCACCTCTAGACGTGATCTCATGATTCCTGGTATAACTCGTAATTGTCTAGTAACAGCCACAAATTATCCACATTCAAATATTCAGCACTGGTGAGTACTATGTCACATTTCAGGAAAGATGGGGACAAATTAGAGAGAGTCCAGAGAAGAGCAACAAAAATGATAAAGGTTTAGAAAACCTGACCTTTGAGGAAAGGTTAAAAAAACTTGTTTAGTTTTAAGAATAAAAGATACAGGAGGGACCTGGTAACAGTCTTCAAATACATTAAGATCTATTATAAAGAGGACGGTAATCAGAAGTAGTAATGAGCTTAATCTGGAATAGGCTTCCACACAGAGTTGTGGGATCATCATCATTTGAGATTTTTAAGAACAGGTTGAACAAACACCTTTCAGGAATGCTCTATGTTTACCTGTCTGGCTCCTTTCACTGAGGCAAGACCTGATGACTTTTCAAAGCCCTTTCCACCCCTATGATTCCATGTGTCCAACTTTCAAATTCAAGTAGTTTAGTAAATTCATCCTGCCTGTTTAGATAAATACTGCACTATACAAAGTTCTGCAACCTGGATAAAATATTTTGTGGTTGTAAGCAGGAACTACAGTAGCAGAGCAGAAAAAAAGTCTAAGCTGATCTGTGGCCTTGCCACAATACAAATAAAAACACCGATGGACAAATGGATCAGGATAATCCCGTCCATGTGGCTTGGCATGTCACACAATGAAAGGATACACTATACATGATTTGATACCTGTTGGGGTCAGAGTGATTAGCCAGTATGTTATAACATCCTGTGATCAATTTTTCATAGACACGAGCCAGGAATTCATCAGATTCTGCAGGGCCCAGGATCCTTTCTAGGGAGTTGCTGCTGATCTCCGCCACACTCTCCATGCTGGTCTCCAACAGAAGGGGCAACAAGCTATGAATCACCTGTGGTGGGTTCAGTTCATCTGACCAGCTTCAAGGGAGAAGAGAAACAGCAAAACCATTGCCATTAATAGACCAGTAAAAGATTTACACAATGAAATAGCTTACCAGGCACAGAGCTGGGACACTGATCTAGATGGAAGATTAAGTACATTGTAAGTCAAAAGCCCTTTTCAAATAGTTGCAGATAATTCCACTGTCCTGGTTACAAAACAGTTCTGATTTCCAAAACTGTATGTGAGCCACTATGGTATATAAATACCTCCAGTGTTTTCCTAGATAGTATTAGAACTCTGGTCTGTAGTTTGAAATATCTGGAGAATAAAAGACTACTGAAGAACTGTTTCTGTTGGACTCCTTTCCAATGATGCTTTGTGTGCACGAATACTTCTAAGAGGATACACCAGGTGATCACAACCTAAGAAGCTATCCACAGTGCTTCTATTGTTCTCCCCATTTCATAGGATGTGTTTATTTTGTGCTCCCATTTCATTAAAAGGGGCTAAGAATTCCTTTCAGGGAGAAGTCTGGCTTCCAAAGATCCAAAGCCAACTGAGTGTTCATTTTTCACTCATGTATAGTTCCTGGTCTTAAAGTCAGAAACACAGTGTCCTTTACTCTACTCTTTTTTCCCCCCCAAGATCAGGAATGGTCAGTTGGAAATCATGGAAAAAAGTAGGAAAATTTGACAGAAAAAAATGTTCACTTACACTATGAGATCCCCAGTGAGTCGGACCAAGGAGAGGAGAGTGTGTTTTAAGGAGGCAGCAAGGGGTAGACTCTGGCTACAGAGGGTGCCCAGATGGGCAGCTTGAACTGCACTGATGTAGCTCTCTGCTGGGATTGTGTCATTTGCAAAGGCATTACGCTAAAAAGAATTAGAATACCACATGGTCAGGTTGGATACATACCGCAGGAAGCACAATTTGGTGACTAAAATATAAAGAGCATGTGTGAATTAATATAATGTGTCATTGCTGTCTTCTAGCTGAAGTTCACCTTTTGGGTTTTTAAACCCCCTACATTGTTGCCCTAATAGCTGCAAGGTGGTAGAACTGCGGTCTGTCCATCAGGAAGGTTAGACTTGAAATTAGATGCAGGTTTCTTACCATCAGAGGACTGAAGTTCTGGAATACCCTTCCATGGGGAGTTGTGGGGTCAAAAAACCTAGCTCACTTCAAAAATGTGCTTGATTAATTCATGGAGGGGATGTATGATGGGACAGCCTAGTTTGGCCGATCTTTGACTACTGGTGGTGGATATGCCAGTGGCCTGAGATGGGATGTTAGACAGGGTGGAGGTTCTGAGTTATTACAGAGAATTTTTTCTTGGGAGTCTGGCTGGTGAGTCTTACTACATGCTCAGGGCTGAACTAATTGCCATATTTGGGGTCAGGAAGGAATTTTCCCACAGGGAGGAGTGGCAAAAGCTTAGTGGAGAGGGGTTGCCTTTATTTGTAACATGCAGCACGGCTCACTTGCTGTTGGATTCTCTGTACCTTAAAGTCTTTAAACCATGATTTGAGGACTTTAATAACTCAAGTCATAGGTTAGAGGTTTATTACAGGAGTCGGGGGATGAGGTTCTGTGACCTGCATTGTGCAGGAGGTCAGACTAGATGATCATATTGGTCCCTTCTGACCTCAGGGTCTATGAGAAAAAGACAGAATCAGACTATTATCTTAATATGGATGAGTGATTTTACATACCAATATGCAATCCTCCATGCTGAATTAAGCCACAGGGCTGTTCTGATCAAGATGGAGAACTGGATACTGGAAACTGTCAATTTTCACTGGCCAAACCTCTATGTAAATCTGCTCCACCATAGGAAAATTTGCAGCTCTTGATTGTGCAAAATTTTGATACCTTTGCTATAGAAGATGACGACTCATGTCAAGCATGAGAAAGACTATTTCCCTTCTGCAAGATGTTTTGTTCAACTTTCATTAAACTGTAGCAGCTAAACAATACTGTAGGCAACTTTCCCACCAAGCTACATCAGTAGGACTGTCAAATGATTTTAAAAAAATCATCGCAATTCATTGCAAGATTTTAAAAAGTCATGATTGATCACTGTTTTAACTGCACTGTTAAACAATAATAGAACACCAATTTATATAATAAATATTTTTGGAGTTTTGTACATTTTCAAATATATTGATATCAATTACAACACAATACCTTGTATTATTTAATTATATTATTTTTCTTACAAATATCTGCACTGTAAAAAAGAAAAAAATAGTATTTTTAAATTCACCTCATTCAAGTACAGTAGTGCAATCTCTTTATGAAAGTGCAACTTACAAATGTAGTTTTTGGTTTTGGTTTTTTAACTTAACTGCACTCAAAAACAAAATAATGTAGAACTTAAGAGCCTACAAGTCAAAGCACAAAGGGACACACAATGTTTAGCGTAACTGTCTCAGAAACACTGTGCAATGTCAGATAAAAAGGTGCTATGTGAATGCCTGTTCTCACTTTCAGGTGATACGGTAAATAAGCAGGAGCCATGATCTCTTGTAAATGTAAATGAACTTGTTTCTTTTAGTGATTCGCTGAACAAGAAGTAGGACTGAGTGGACTTGTATGAAGTGAATTGAAAAATACTATTTCTTTTGTTTATCTTTTTTACAGTGTGATTAACCAGGATTTTTTAAAATCAAATTAATTTGTTTTGTGTTAATTCCATGTATTAACTGTGATTAATTGACAGCACTAAAAGTAGGGCTATTTCAGTGACCTAACAGAGGACTGGACTCACCCATGATCCAATGTTTGGAAACTCATTAGTATGAATGTTGTTCCATGATTCACACAAAGTCTGCACTGTTGATGGCAAATTCTGTACAAGTGCTGGACCTACAACAGTAAGAATAAGAGGAGTTTCACAGGGGCCAATGGGGAAGCTAGCAGGCAGTAGGGCTTGTCTAAAAAGATCAGAACATCACCAACTCAGTAATGTAAGTTAACTCTGATGGGAACCTGGATAGCGAGGTTTGGCTGAACTGTAATTCTGTACGCTGGTTTCACATTCTTCTAGTAAGTCACGTTAGTCTTAAGAAAATAAAGCCTGCATTACCTCCGCAGCCTCAGGCAACTCTTCATGCAACGGACAGTTCCTCCAGTGGAGAGATGTTATTTCAACAATATTAACTTGTCAAAATGCTTTAATCAAATGGTTAACCAACAACAATCCCTGCTGTGAGAAATTCTGAAAGTTTCACTTGCTACACATTGTACCACCTAGCCCATAAATGCACACATTCAAGCAATGAGAATCTATGGAAATTCAAAAAGACAGCTGTGTCAACTCAGGTGCAAAGCCACTTTAACTCGCTGAAGTCAGGCCAGCATTACTGTTTTCATGATTGCTGCTGGATTACTGCATTTAGACTTCTTCTGAATCCACAAGTATAGGTACTAGACTCAACTATGCAGAACCAATACCCTGGTCTTTGAAGTGATGGGAGGTGGTGGCAGGGGAGTTCATCTTTTGGCAGCATAACTCTAAAGCTGAAGTTTTGCAATATTGTATCAAAAGTCTCCCTTAAATTTTGGAGCACAGCTAAACTTCACAAGAATCTTACCCAGAGTATTTGATTTGCACCGGCTAGATCCAATAGCCAGGACAGCAGCATACCCCCGAAGCTTCTCTTCAGAAGGTTTGTTCTCAGTAGAGCCCTCCTCAGAGAGGCTCTGCAGCAAGTAAGATCTGTGTTGGAGGTAGAAAAGACTCATTTCAGGAGGCATCTTGTATTTCAGAATTAATATGACAATATAGTGATAGACAGGAAGGTAAACTTCAAGAACCAACACTCTGAATTGTTAACCGACAAATCCTCCAATACCATTCTAGGAGTTCTGAGATTTTAAACTCCTTTAAGCCACTTACCAACTGAAGTGGCTGCTGGGGAGGTGAGGGGGGTGGGGGGAATGGTAGGAGGGGAAGCTACTTTACTTTCACTTTCTCAGTCATCTTGACAGTCACAATAATTCACTGAAATAACCATTGCACTGGTTTTTAGGGTGTTGGGAAGATTTTCATTGTCAAAAACAAAGCTGTTTTGCAGTGGGTAGGAAAGTGTTGAAAGATCAGACAGATTACTTGAAAAAGAATAATAAAACCTAAGGATTTTAGATAGTCTACTGATTAAACATGATACAATCTATGTGATGGAAGATAGCCATCATACTGGACTGTTAAAAAAACAACAACATTATTTTCTTCTAGTTCTCCCATCCCAATAAAGAGCTAAGTAAGAAAAGGAAAACAATATCCTTTAGAGGTGCTAAGTAAGTAGCATACCTGGTGAATGTAGCGTAAGTGTCAATAAGCTGTAGCGTAGCAGGTAGCAGATTCTTGGTTATCTCAGATGATTTGTGTGGATCAGTCTCTGCGGCTAGTTTGGAAAAATGTTCATCAAGAGTAACTTGGATCTTGGAAATTGCAGCATCAAGGGTGTAAATGGACTGCAAGCTGGGTACCTCATGCAGCTGGAGAATAGTGGTGCAGTCGATCCCACAGAAAGAGGAAATCTTAAAATAGAACAATGACATTTATAACAGCAAGAAGCCACACAAAGATCAACAATCCACATTAGCTTATATGTATCAGTATTCGTACCAACTTACCTGTCTAGCAAAATACTCCTCTGCTATCTCCACATCGTACTTCACTGAGCTACATTTGGTAGAGGCCAATTCAATGAGAGAAGCAGCATGTTCAGCTTTCATGCCCTGTTTGATAAGGTGATCCTGTATGTATTACAAAGATAGATTTAGCATTACATTTAAGGGAACACAGAAAGGCTGTGGAATTTCCCAATTTACAAACCACCATCCACCATGTGAAGATAGTATTGTATGTAGTTCTTTTTTTAAAAAAAAATTAATCCCCATTTCTGACCGCCATGAAACATTACAATTCCCACATGCAGTGAACAAGACTGAGATTAAAATTGTTATTGTCCGTCACAGAAACACCCATTAATGTTGTCAAAAAATATTTTTTTAAAGGGATAAAACAAGTCCAAGAACTAGTTTAATTCTCTCAGCTGCACTTAGGGAGATGAAAAATACTTTTGATGCACCTAGTACGGTTTTTATTTTCTTGCTCTTTAGACTGACACACTTTGCTGCAATTTCATCTCTTACTCCCATCACAGATCATTACCGCTCTGAAAAGTGTGCTGTTGTGTTAAATGCTAACACCGTGTTAAAAATCCTGCATTGTAAATTCTAATGAAAGGACTGTACCTTGATCCAGCTGACATAGGAACTAATACGCAAGCGGGAAGACCAGCGCAAAGTGTGCAGGATATCACATTCGCTCATATCTGCTGTGTTCATGGCCAACTGATTCAGGTAGTTTTTGGATGGAGGCAAAATCCCCAGGATCCGCCACAGTATCAAGAAGTAGTACTGAAGTGCACAGGCCTCCTAAACAAAGATAGTGGAAGATACATCAATAAACAAATATTAACAGTCAATCTGCATCAACTGCTGTGATCCTACTGGGGTCCTAAATGTTTCTGCATGAGGAGGTAGTATCTCAGAGCAGTGGTTCTCTACCTGGGGGGCACCAAAGATTGCAGTGGGCTAATGAGGCTTCAGTAATATTGTGGTCATTTAGCCTCCAACTTCACACTGGCTGTGTGCAGCCCCAGAGCTCTCTGCCAACTGGAGTGGAACAGCAGCCCCAAATTCCACCCCAGCCAGGGTGGAGAAGCAACCGCTCCCAGCCCTGCGCAGGCTGGGTGTCTGGCTGAAGAGAAGCAGCCCCAGCGAACCTGCCAGAGGCCACCTCCATTACCCTCAGCCTATGAAGGATGGGAAGAGGAGGGGCTACACGGGGCATGCAATAGCGGCTGTGTAGGATAGGCTTAGCTTCTTACACAGTAATTTATTAATAATAATTACTATTATTTCATTTAGTGTCGGCATTTCATGTGTTTATAGAGGTTGTGTGTGTTTATGGCTGGTGATGGGGTGGGTGGGGGACAAGTGTTTTAACTGGCATTCATTAGTGGGGCTTTCACTCTTAAAGAGTGGAAACCACTGTCTCAGAGATTAGAATGAACTGGAAGATACTTCCATTTAATGCTGAATTGCTTTCTGCTGGATTTGTGGCACAACCTCTCATCTCACCTAATTTCCTGTAAATGGAAATAAAACTCATCTCATCTCTAGACATTTCAGCCAGAACTCTGAATGCATTTATGAGGTACGATGATCCAGATGCTCATTATCCGTTTTAAAAGAAATTTAGCATTCTGTATTATCGTTTACCACTAAACAAAAGTAGGGAAGTGCCAAACTTTAAGAACCATCACAGAGCCAGCCTCAAACCTAGGACACTGTGCACAACTTAGATATTTCAGCTATAGTGAAAACTGAAATACTAATCTGAAAGTTACATTACAAATGTCACCAATGAGCTTCGTGTTTTACCAACACTTAAAAAAAAAAAAAATCACTCATGTGGAGTTCCTCCCCATCCTATTATGGCCACAATAAATCCAATGAAGCACTTCAGGCCAAAAGACAAATACTAAAAAGATACAAACTCTTTCTTTTGGGCATCTTGGAAAATTTGAAGCAGATACTCAATTATAAAATAGACAAAGTCTTATTGACTATCACAGAACAGGATGGCCCTTAAAAAGGTCATGGGCTTAACCTTAACTCATAACTAATTAGATGATGAAGCCCAGTTCAGGAAGAGAGACCTCCAGGGAGTAGGAAGGCTGCTGCAGGAGACGCAGAGTTAGCGGAAAGGATCTGGAAGGGGAATCTCCACACCAGTGAAGCAAGAAATCTATTGCATGGCATAGCACAGGAACTTTACAAGGAATGGGTTGTAGGACAGGCTAAGAGGCAGGACGGAGTTAATATGTTTTGGTTTGCATTGGATTGTTTTGGTTTGAATAAACTACTTTCTGCTACCACTGAAACCTTTATTTGATGCTCTGGCTGGTGAGGAGTTCCCCTCCGGCTTACATTGACAAAATAAAAGTTAACTGATTACCAGGAGATTTTAAGCTCCAAATTCCATTGCCCAGATTCTCTGTATAAAATGCACTGCATGGAGCTATTCTTCAATCTCAGCAGGAAGAATCTTATTGCTAGTCATTCATATGCCCTTACCAGTGCAGTGACATTTTTGTTCTCTTTCCTCCTGAGTGTATCAAACTGGGATCCAGCTGCAAGTAGTGAGGTCAGGGCTGCATAAAGCTCATCATACTTCATAGCCCTAGTGAACAGGACCTCACAAACCTATGGAAGAAGACAAGTCAGAATTGTTTCCTTCTTGGTTGCACAGCTTCCCATCCACAGCCAGATCAGATCCTCTCCCAAACACCATAAAAATACCACACACACCTAGCAAAATAACCCCAGAAGACAGGTGTGTCAACTGTTAGTTTTCCAAGTCAGAGCAGCTTTAAACGCGTGCTTGAAGGAAACACATTTTGGATGTACAAACAGGAACACTGATGTGCATGGTAAATTGCCACATCCAAGAATATGTTACTGTCTCGTCTGAGCTACAGAAATAAGATCTCTAGTGAGCAAAGACAGCAGGTAGGAAGAAGCCAGCAGGGACATTGGGGAAAGTGATGGGGAGACAACTCCAAAACCAGACACATTTCATCTCAGTCCTATAAAAAGCACCGAGAGGTAACTTGAATACGAAGGAGCTCTTTGTACTGGCACATCAGACAAAATCACAAGCTATTACAGAAACAGAAAAGTTCTCAACACTTTCAGGCACTGTTTACTTCTGTGCAACACAGGTAGACTTTACATATCCCACTGGGCAAATCACTGCAAGAATAAATGGGCTAGATGAGTTATTTCCCAAATATCCCCTTTCAAGTTAGGATTTGAACACAGTTAAATTATAAGCACTTACACTAAGATCTATTTGGCCAATATACACAGTTTTGTTTTGGTTTTGTTTTTTTTTAATGCAGTACTGAGTGAAATCTGGGGGAGCTTTTGTTTCCTATCTCAACTACAGTGCTGGTCATTTTCTATGCTGGTTTTGCTAATGAAAAACTAATTGGAAAAAAACTGAATTCTATCCAATCTCCTTCTTTGGCTATTTTTTATTTTCCACACTGGCTGCTCCTACAAGTCCATCTCTCACGCCTCCATCTGGCTGTTGTAAAGCTAATGGAACCCTAACTCTACAGACTGGGAGAAAATCTTTAACAAAATACCAGGTACCATGTTATCTAGGCGGTTCAGGTCATCTTCCGATGCTTCTGGTGACAGGATGCAGTAGAATCTAGGCTGTGGAACTGCATCTGGGACACAGATACCAAAGGTTTAATTCAAAGTTAAATTTAACAATTAAAAAGATCAGTAAAACTGCTGGCATGTCATCACTGGAAATTTTTTTCTTCACAGATAAGTCACTTAAGGCTCGAGTAGGAATCTGCTAAACAGATTGTGTATGTGTACACAGATACCCATAAAAAGATGCATAGATTAACTGACTAATGCATGTCTAATGTTTGAGTTCTTTTTCCAAACAGTTTAAGGATAAACATTTTTAAAACAATCTCTATCATGTTTCTAAACCTACACAGTGTGGGAGTAAAGCAAGTTTTGTTCAGCAAGCAGTGGTTGGGCAACACTAGAGCTCTGCAGGTTTCCTCCATATCTCCTTCTTTTAAAATTACAAGTAATTTACTCAGAACTAGCCTGGTATTTAGTCTAATGTGTCTTAAACTATACTCCAACGTTGCTGAAAAGGATCTCTTTGGCTTTCCTCAATACCACCGTATGCTAGAGCACTCAGTTATAATGCGACCACAATCCTATGTCTAGAAGTGCAGATTTATTGAACTTCCCCTCTGACCTGATGAACAGTGTTTGGTCCAGTTTTCTTCCACTTCTTTAAATCCATGATAGAGAGGGACAGAAGTTCGTTTACTACTATCTTGGGAGCCGCTCACCCAGCCAATGGGTTGTGTTAGCAGGTTATATTGCACCTAAGTAAAAAACAAAACAAGGCACACTGGTTATAAGAAAAATATACACTCCCCTCCAACATATGAACTTTCCCAACTAGTGAGGCGTCAGAGACAGCACAGGGCATGCAGCTGGAGACTGTTTTATACTTTTCAGTCACTGGAGTAAGACTACTGTCAAGGTACCAAGGAACTCCAGAGAACAGTATGCAAAACATTGGCATCTCTCTAATCTGGAACAGTGCCAAAGCAACAGAGATGAACGAGACTCAAAGAAGCTTTCTTGAAGGGTTTGAGAATACATGCAACAGTGAAAGACACTTCTAGGCCTCTATTTATACTAGAAAGAGGGCAGGTTTATGGCTCTGAGCTTTGCCCTACAAGTGAGCCATGCTGCCCAGCATGCATTCTTACAGTAGTTATGCCAGAATAAAAACCCACATAACATTCCACCCAAACCTGCTGCTGGAAATTAACAACTCCCATCATGTCACTAGCTGGAAATAACCTTAGTGAAATCAGAACAAGGAGTTACTGGAACAGGAATACAATGAAAAGACTACACAGCACAGATCACTGCGGAGTGATTATCTGAATAAACACTGGAAACACGCAGTCTCAAATCCTTACCTGCTCAAACAGATACACAGGGACTTTGGAGTACTGATGAAGCAGGTAGTCAAACACCAACAGAAGGCGAGCCAGGATAAGAGGCACAGACCGCAGCTGGGAGTCCATGTTTACAGTCAATTCCAGGATGGTCTGGATACAGAGGGTCAGGATAGACCTGCGACCTTTCTCTGAGAAGTTGTGAAAAATAAGCAACAACAGCTGGAGGTGGTCAACGTTCAGATCTTCTGTGTCATTAGGAAGAGCCCCTTGCAGAGCATTTTGTTTCAGTGTGGCCACAAACCTGGCAGCAACAGGAAAGAAGATCAGTAAGAAGTGTTCTTGAAAGAGTGTGATCTACGGATCCCTTTTTAAAAGGGGACTTTCTCTGAAGCAAGATAATTGATTAAGATGTGCATTTTGATAATGATTTCCTTCTGCTTGATCAACTTGTCCTGGAACAGAGCAGGTCACTCACTCACTTTTAGTCATGATTACACATAACATTTTCTTACCTCTCCCAAACTTTAAGGCATTCTGGGACATCAGGGTCTCCCTGGGCACTGGCTTTGTGCTGCCAGATTAGGAGAAGTCGAGACAGCACAGATAGACTCTGAGGATGGATGTAGAGAGGCCATGGTCCTTCAGAGAAAGGGGCTATTCCCAGCTGTTGTAGAAGAGTGTTCTGGCACAAGACAAATAGATACACAGTTAAAAGGAAAGCCTTACATGCTGTTCTAAGTAACTGCAGGACTTCAATAATCTAAAGGTGGTGATAAATGATAGAGTCCTAAGTGGATATCTATAAGGTTAATGCAGTAGTATTTTACCTCTGGGAAGTCGCGTTATTTGGCATTTGCACAAGGTGAAATATGACAGAGGTACCAAGTGAAGTTAGGCTAAGTTGGGTTTGTTTTGGTTTTTTTAGCCTTCATCTAAACCAAAAGGGACTTCTGCTACATAAAAAAAAGTCTAGACAAAATTGACGCGACTCCAGCTCACTTATGAGACCCAGTACAGGTAGAAAAGAAGGAGTCTTGGGAGAATGGTAGACAGACAGACTTGCAGAGTCTATAGTTACTTTGTAGGACCTTAATTAGGTAGTCTATTTAATTGCCCAAAGCTAAAACTAAGGTATCCTTAACACTAGTGGAATGGGGAGAGAAAAAAACACAAAGAAATACACCAAAGGAGAATGGACTGACAACTTCCACTGCGTCACAAAAAGCAGGAATATATGGACATGTGAAAGGACCTGAAGGTGCTCATCTGAAGCTCTTTAAACTCTGATTATACTTATTAAGTATGCTGAACAAACAAAAAGTTTAGCTAAAGCCAGTAGTCTCTGGAAGACCCTTCACTCATTACTACTTTATTTTCCAGACTGTGTTTAAGATCAATTTTCCATCCCACTCTCTAAAGTGCCACGTTTCAAGTAAATTCTAATCACAACCAGAGATGTGTTCTCCATGCCACACACTCCATTTCTACTGACCACAGTTATGTTTGCTCTCTATTCACACACGACAAAACCGCAGATTTTAAAGAGAGTAACTACTTTTTAAAAAATGACTGTATTTAAACTAAAGAGCAAATAGAAGTCATTGATATTAAAGTCATTGAAAGAAAATTTTTTTAAAAAGTCATTGAAATAAAAATAAAGTCATTGAAATAAGTCATTTGATATTCTACTTTTAGCATATTTATAAACACTCTTCTTATAGTGTTAAACTTAAGTGTATGATCTGACAAAGGAATCTAAAGGCTAAAAGTTTAATATATGAAAGCAAAAAAGAAATCAATCACAATAAGACAAGCAGGAAGCTCCTATAGTAAAATGCATCTTCAAAACAATTCTTCAAAACTAACAGCACCCAGACATGGAGAATTATTCAATTCTCTCTTTAAATGTCTGGAATTTAAGGAGATTAATTCAAACTCCCTTACAAATGGAGTTTTGATACAGGTTGCTCTCCAACTGTTTTCATTCTGGGGACTATATAGGAAAAAAAACTCCTACAGAAGCATCTGCTCTGCCAACCTCACAATATCCCATTGCTTTGCGTTGACACCCTCCCGGGCTTGCCAGGAAGGGTTCCACAGTGAGAAGCACTGATGTACTAACAGACGTGCTCTTCAGTGTAAATTCAACACCAGACATAAATGCTTTAATTTTACACCCTAACCTGCAAAGTAGGGGACTGAAGATCTGAGGTCACTAAGGAATGGTTGAAGTGATACAACGCAGCAGCAAACTCCTCATCTGATGTGCCTGCAATACAAAAGAGATTATGTTAATTACTACTACAGCTCTACTTGTAGAATCATGGTCCTAAGAGTTGACAAAGAAAACCCCCTTTAAGTAGAACATCCTTGGCCTAGACATTCCCTGAGTAAAAAAAGTACTGCTCACTCACCTTTCAGCCCATCTTTGTCCACTTCCTTGATGATGCTAGCCAGCGTGGCCATGTGCTGCTCCGAAAGAGAGACACTCAAGTAGTTGCGAATGAAGTTGTTCCTGGAGTTCAGCATGGAGGAAGTGATGAAGTTCAGAATATTGGAAGCCAGACTTAAAAACTAAAAGAAAGAAATACAAATGCACCTATCTTAGAAGCAGCAAAACCCAACGAGGGTCCATGAAACATTAAACAAAGAAAACTCATTGCTAGATACACTAAGTAACTCACCACCCAGCTACATTTATCCTCCATTAAAAGCAGGTGTCAGGGTTTAGATTTACTTCTTGATTCCATACAATTCAGATTGCTGTACAGCCACTCTGCTTATCTACCATTAATTACACAGTTTCCAGTCATTGGGACAAGTCCACTGAGATGAGTTTTCGGACTTCTCTCATTCAGCTGGTATCACTTCACACACGTCTAAAGAGCTTGCAAATCCATTATCTTTCTCAACAGCTGCATTAATTTTCATCATTGCCCAAAGGAATTCTTTGTCTGACAAAGTGCTGCTAACATTTCAATTTATAATTTTATCTTCATCTTCACTCATCCCCTGCAACCTAAATCGATATTATCTTAATTCTTCTCCCCCTTGGTAATAGCAATTATTAATACATACCTCCAGAAAGAGCAATGGAAAGAGCTTCTTCTGACGGCAAAGCTTTTGGCAATCAAACCCACAGCCATTCACCCTCTACCCCAGATAGCCAGTGATTCTCAAGCAGCTATATAATAAAATGCCTGGAATTTAAACTGCTAAATACCAGACTAACAAGCCTCTTTGGCCCTTGTTCAATGCTACGTCTGACTAGTCATTTGATTCATGTTGAAGATCATTCTGTACCAATTCTGGGTCCTTGCGGCTGGCCAGGATGTTCCCATTCTCCCCTGTAGTCTGTTTGTTGGGGCTTTTCACTCTAGGGGAACTCTCCAGGGGAGGTGGCGGAGGTGGAGGGGGTGGGGCCACTTTCTCTTTACTTGGAGAAATCGTTTCTTCAAACCATTGCCCAAGAATAGGTTCGCTGTCATCATCTGTTAATGAGTAAATGGAAAACAATGATACAGATGGAAAATGATACTGCTTCTACAAACTGCCTCAGTAAGCAGCCCAGTAAATGGCAATACCACCAGCCTTTCAACTTCTCCTTCCTTTTCAGTCCCAAGCCCAATGAGCTTTCTCTTCATCCAGCAGGGATTCACCTATGAGGGGGGAAGAGGATTCTCGCTCTTCTCCTAAGTTCCATTTGGAGCAGATACTGACAACCCAATAATGCTGGGGCACTGATTTCAGTACACAGAGACCAAAGCTTGCATTTCCCATCTTCAAAGAGTCTGACGAAGTGGGATTTTCTCCCACGAAAGCTCACGCGATAAATAAATGTTCATTTTTAAAAGTGCCACACGACTGTTGTTTTTCTGCAATAGACTAACATGGCTACCCCACTGGAACTTAACAAAAGATTTTAATTCTTAAGCACTACAGTGTAGTTCAGTTCTGGGAGATGAAAACTGAGTCCACAGGCTTTCCATGATGTTGCAAAGGATAAGATCTAGAATGAAGATGGTTGCTGAAAAATATTACCCTGGCTGCTGTCCTCTTCAGTACTGCTGAAGTCATCCTCGTAGTATGTATTAGAATCAGTAGAGGCACTCGCATCGCTGCTCATAGAGCCCTTCCTCTGACGCTGCAAGACACAAGCCTTCAAAGAACAGCAGGACAAGTTGAACCACAAAATCAAAACTTGAAAATATAATAGATAGGAACAGACCTGTCTTCAAATCCTCAGCATTTATTTTTTTATTCCCTTCTACTGTAGTTCTGCTCAAATTTATTTAATGGTATTTCTATCAAGAGTGTCTTCTAAATTACATCATTTTCTGGGATAGTTAAGAGTCTATATAAAGACTCCAAGCTACAGTCTGCATAACAGTAGAAACATCAAGACTCCCATTCTCCACACAAGAATTTTATTTTCCTCTCCAGTGAGAGAAGGGTCATGAATAATGTTTTGCTCACTAACAAGGAGCCCTGACACACTTTTAAAGACTAAGAAATGTATTTATTGCATAAGCTTTCATGGGTATAATCCCACTTCTTCAGATGCATGAAATGGAAACTGCAGTATGTCAGGTATATATACACATGCAGAGAAGAGTAGGTCACAAGGTCAATTCAAACAGTTCCAGAAGGATAAGTCCATTAGTCTATTTCAGCAAACCAAACAAGCTGTTTTGATTCAAACAGTGTGAAAGTGGGCCCTGTAACAGCGACAGATGAGATGGTGAGAATTACCAAAGAGGGGTAAAAAAAACAACAGAGTCCTGTGGCACTATTAAAGACTAACAGATTTATTTATCGCATGAGCTTTTGTGGGAGAAAATCCCACTTAGTCAGACGCTTTGAAGTGGGATTTTCTCCCACGAAAGCTCATGCGATAAATAACTCTGTTAGTCTTTAATAGTGCCACAGGACTCTGTTGTTTTTCTACAATAGACTAACACGGCTACCCCTTTGGAATTTGACTACAAAGAGGGGTAATTACCTTTTGTAATGACAAGTTCCAAGGAGGTAGCCGTGTCAGGCACATGAATTACAAATCAAAGCTTCAAACAGAAACTGCTGAATTGGAATTCATATGCAGATTCAACACCATCAATTTAGGTTTAAATAGGAATGAATTATGGGTTATTTTCTCATTACAACAGGTAATTTTGCTTTCCTTTTCCCTCACCTCATCCCTCTAATACACTGTTCGCCACTTGCAGTTGAATCTAAACAACTGCACTGATTTGCTGTAACAGTCTAACCTGAGCCTATGATTTTACACTTCCCTGCATTTATTTTCCTCCCCTTCATCTTTGAGTCTCCATCTTCAAGTGTCTGACAAAGAGGGATTTTCTCCCATGAAAGCTCATGCAATATATAAATTTGTTAGTCTTAAAAAGTGCCACTAGACTCCTCGTTTCTTTTGTAATGAGTTAGCCATTCTAAGTCCATATTCAGGTCTAATTTAATAGTATCGAGTTTGCATATGAATTTCAGCTCAGCTGTTTAACGCCAGAGTCTAGTTTTGAAGTATTTTTGCTGAAGTACTAACTGTTACAGTCTGTTACAGAATGTTCAGGGAGATTGAAGTGTTCTCCTACTGGTTTTTGAATGTTATCATTTTTGATGTCTGATTTGTGTCCATTTATTCTTTTGCGCAGAGACAGTCCAGTTTGGTCAATGTATATGGCAGAGGGGCACTGCTGGCACATATCACATTGGTAGATGTGTAGGTAAATGAGTCCCTGATGGAGTGGCTGATTTAGTTAGGTCCTATGATGGTGTCACTTAAGTAGATATGCAGGCAGAGTTGGCAACAGGTTTTGTTGCAAGGATAGGTACCTGGCTTAGTGTTTCTGTTGTCTGGTATGTAGTTTAAGGGGAGTATTTGCTGAAAGTTGGGTGGCTGTCCGCAATAGAGGACTGGCCTGCCTCCCAAGGCTTGAGAGAGTGCGGGATTAGCTCACTGAGACCCTCTAAGAACAAAGTCTGTTATAGTCATACCTTCTCCTACTCCAGAGGTGTCAAACTCATTCAGTGTTCAGGGCCACATTTGAAGCCAGGACACCTGACAGGGGTCAAAGAGTGTCCAAGTAGACTTCCTGATCCCCTTCCTAGCACACTACCACCTGGGGTCCCTGACCCCTTCTCCTGCTGCACTTGGGGCAGCATGGGCTCCCCTTTTCCTTTCCCAAACACACTCCAACACCTTCCCTTTTCCCTGCCCTGCATGCTCCCCTTTGCTGCGCAGGCCCCCGACCCCTTCCCCTTTGCTGCGCTGCCCCCTGCCTTCCCTTCTCCCCTTCCCGGTGCGGCTCCTCTGCCCATTTCCTTCACTACATGGGGCTCCGTTCTGTTTCCCCCCCCAACACCCTGACACCTTTCTGCGCCAATTCCCTAACCTGTTCTCCAGCCCCCCACCACACAGAGCCGGCTCCCCACTCCCATCTCCCCCACTTACCTGGCTCACAGGGGCTCAATCCAGCCCCTGGAGTTAGTTCTCTGGCAAGGCCATTCCCCACCCTGGGCCACTGCCTAGGTGTGCATAGAGCTGAAGATTTTAAAAGGGCTGGCCAGGTCTGGCACCCAGGCCAGGTGTCAGCAAAATTTCTGCCCAGCTAGGTGCCCAACCTCAAAGCAAAGCACTCAGCTGGGACCCCTCTCTCTCTCCCCACACCCCCCCACAAAAGAAAGAAAAAAAGCCCAAAAACCTACTCTCAGCCCCCAAATCTGCAAGGTGCTTTTTGCCACCACATGGCGTGTCTTCACTGCATTTCTGTAGCAGATGAGCGCCATATGCTGACAAGAAGTAAAATTGCAGGCATCTTTACGGGTGCTTGCTCCCTGTGCCGGGCTCCCGTGTCCTACTCTATAAATAATAGACACCTTGCTCCTCATTGATAATTTGTGACGTGTATAAGTAACCGAGTTCTAAGTTCTTCTACTTAGTTGAAACTTACAAGAGGAACTTTCCATGCAAACCTCACAGTTCAACTGAGAGAATTTCCACAAAAGAACTATTGAAGTGCCATCTCCTACCTTTCTATAAGAAGTGGACAGCAAAGTCAGCAGCAGATTAGTGAGTGGTACGGAATCAATCAAACGTTGAATTCTCTGAATTGATGTGCTCTGAGCCATGACATTCAACACTGCTGGGGGACCATCAGTCTCCCATCCCTAGGGGACAGCATCAACAGAATATCAAAGCATGTTCCAATGAAGACTATTTAAGAATATCTGAGTGCCATCATCTCACCTTGTGTAGTGCCTCCACCTGCAGATCTTGAAAGAGGGATGTTAAGAGTTTGATGGCATGATTTGCTAACACCACTGACAGAACACCAAACCCTTGATGTCTGCACAAAAATAAAAAGGTCTTAATATTTTTGTTTTAATCACAATTCTAATGATCTCTACTTGTCTTCTAAAGGAATTATCACTTTATATCACTGTCACTTTGAGGTCTCTTATCCAGACAGTATCATATATTCTTAACTATTAAAGTATCAGGAACATTGCCTGATGCTTATATAAGTTATATTTATGTCTCAGTTGCAATACCAGCCAGATTAAGTGTATACAGTTCAAATATGTACAATAAGGAGAATAGGATAATTAATTTTTGCATTTAGTTCAAGTGAAAGTAATAATTCACTTGAAAATATTCCTCCACCTGAGGGCAAGGTTTAAGCATTCCCATCACCCCACAACTGCATCTACTACTGTAGAAAGTCATGAATTGATTTGGAGAGGGGGCTCACTAAAGGATGCCACACTGCCTCATTCAGTATAATACAAGACACATTCCCACCCAAGAGCAGAAAGTACCTGACTAAGCCTAAAGTGGAATCTTCAGATTCCTTTACAGGTTTTAAAAAAAAACCCTCCTCTTACTCAAACCCAAGTACTAGCTAAAAAAAAAAAAAGGCACAACATAATATGTGAAAAATTAGATAACTGAGAAATTGCTTTCATTCATTTTGAATGGGGAAAATGGAGAAGAGAAAATGAAGGGGCTCAGTATGCAGGCAGGGAGCGGGGGGGTGGGGGGGAACGACATGCATGGGAGTGGAAGGGGACTGGTTTCTCCAAGAAGACAACTAAACTCAGGAGTAGCAGCCACAGTGTAACAAAATGTTATCACAGTGATATACTTAAAATGATCAACTTAGTGGAAGTAGTCACATACCCTTTCCCAGGTCCCAACTTAGGAGACCCAACTCCCTCTTTGGTACGAGCAATAATGTCTCTGACTCGAAGAGCAGCCAATGGATCTTTCTCTTTTCCTTTATCAGCCAGGGCAGTGGGGTTGAGGTTCAAGATGAGGAAGAGGCTGTTGAGCAAACACCAGGCCCCAAGCAGCTGGAAATTCTGATAATGCTAGCATTCCAACAGCAGAGGGGAAAAACAAAAAAACCCACACAGCAATGTAAATCCAACTGACCAAATGCACCACCACAAAGAAAAGCTTCCTGAAGGGATCTGATTATTACCTCTCCCCCTGCACGGCGTGAGCTACTGATGGCTTGTCCAATCATTTCGTAGATTTCAAGCTGCAAGTAAAACAAAAATTCCTGTGATCTTGCAGTGTTCTATTAGACAAGTCACTAAACTAGTGGTTCACAACCTTTTTGGCTTGAGGGGCCACAAATATTTTTACAATCCTGAAGGGCCACCACTCTATCAATTCATAAAAAAAAGGATTGATGTATTTGTTATACAGTATAGAACACATCATTAAGGATTATATAGCTCTACATATTTAAAAGTAAATATTTATTTAGCACAAAAAAATTTTTTTTTAAAAAATTAAAAGTTAAAAGCAGTTTCTTTTAAAAAGTTTTTCAAAATTTAAAATGTAATTAAAAAAGACATTAAATTGTTAAAAACAGTTCATTTGGGGTTGGGAGGGCTGGGTGCAGGCACCAGGGGAGAGGCAGGTGCCTGCAGGCGGGGAAGGCTGGGTGGAGACACTGGGCAAGAGGCAGATGCCTGCGGGAGGCTGGCAGCAGGCACTGAGTTGGAGGCTGGCTATCCAGCCAGGCTCCTGACTATCAACCAGACATGGTGGCAGGCTTGCAGCTGCAGCCCAGCTCTGTGCTTGGAATAGGCAGGAGGAGTACAGCACAGCCCAACTCCTGGCTGCATACTGGACTGGGCTGTGGCCTTCCGGCCACAGCCAAACTCCCAGCAGTGCGCCAGGACTGGGTGGGAGGTGTGGAGCCACAGTCCAGCTCCCAGGAAGGGGGTGAGTCATTTAAAAAAAGCCCTGTGGGCCACTTCTGGCCCATGGGCAAGGAGTTGGGAACCGTTGTACTAAACCATTCCACGCACTATTCAAACTCATTCAGCACTCACTCAATGTAAACCACTATACTGCAAACCCACAGACATTAATATTGGTAATAAGTTCCAGAGGAGTAGGCATGTTAATCTATTTCAGCAAAACAGACAAGGAATCCTATGGTACTTTTAAAGACTAACACATTTATTTATCACATGAACTTTCGTGGTGTAATCCCACTTCATCATTTTCATTTAACTGACGACGTAGGATTGTGCCCCCAAAAACTCATGTGATAAATAAATCTATTACCCTTTAAAAGTGCCACAGAACTCGGGTTTTTTTGTTTGTTTATTTTCCAGACTGGTAGCAATCTTTCTTCCAGGCATCAGCAAGTCCAGTGCCAGGGAGCAAGAGAAGCTAACAGTGATTTCAACAGTTAAAATTGGTAGGTTTTTCATATATAAGATCTAAATTGAATTTCCCCCGGTCCTCTGCATCCTAGGCAAAATTAAAATAAGAACATGATTGCTCTTCCTTAAGCAGTTTCACTTCATGTCATCAACTTACACATTTCTGTACAATGGTGGCAGCATCATTTTCATAATCATCTTCTTTAGAACTTGTGGATCCAGTTCGTACCTGCTGGGTGCTGCCCACATGTAAGATTGCCATGCATGTTGCTACACTCACACCTGATAAAAAGAGAGGGCAAAAGACCACATTACAATTAAGAGCTCACCTTGGAAATCTATATTTCTATTCATTTACACTACAGTCAGCAGTGCAGAAACTACACATGGTGTTGATGAGGTCAGGATTCCCCTTACCTAATCAACTGACAGAATAAAGGATATTTTCAGTTACCTTAAAATAACAAAGTTACATACAAACTGACACTCAGGAGGCAATCTGATGTAGAAGAAATTCTTAATAGAGAAAACGTTACACATTGATTACATCCCCACAATTCTGCAGTATTAATGCTGCATTTGGAAAACAGGATTGGATTCTGGGTATAACCAGCAAATGTAAAGCGTAAACTCTGGAAAACATTCTGAATCCTGAACAACAAAGCAAAGCAGAAGAAGATGAAAAATGATGACTAGGGAAGCATCATTACTGAGCTTGTGAATCACAAGTCAGGTTTTCGGGGACTGCTAACACTAACAGTCACAGAAATGCCGCATTAGCACTGTCTATGACCACTTGGGTCACTTTAGTGAAATTACAACAATTTACTGTTTAACCTGTCCACAATTCTATGGGGTCAGTCTTCAGTTTGACAGAAAGTCAAAGGCACTCTTGGTCCCCAGTGCTATGAGCTGGGAGTGCTGTGTTACAGAGTCACAGTATTTGAACCCCTGGGAAGATGGCATGCTTCTATTGCTCCACCCGGTTAAAGCAAGCCTTCGAAGTATGTCCTGTCTGGTCCTCCACAGCAGGAAGGATGGAGGTCATTGTTGGATCTCAAAGGTACAGATTAAAAAGCAGCTGAAATGCAGAGCTACTTAGGACTTCTGGGACGGTAGGGAGAAAAAAAAAAGACTTTTCATCTCTAGAAACATGATACTACCAAAAAACAATAATTCACCTGCATAAAGGCAGCTGAGGGCAAGAACGGTCACATCCTGAAGCCGTGTGGGAGTGAGGGGTTCCAATACAGGCAGAGACAAAGTATCCAATGCCATGGTTACATCTATCACCAGTGAATGAAACCTATAATAATCATTGAAATTGGAGTTAAGAAAAGAACAGTACACTCTGGAGAGCATATTCTGGAATCAAACATTAATAGAAGAGAGACAGCAGCCAGTACTGTATCACTTTCACAATATCTCATATACCATACCCAATATTAACAAAGGAAGGCAAACTGAAATAACTTACCCATTCCGGACTGCAGTGGCATCTGCTACAGTGGCTGGCATAATGAAAAATGAGTTGGCCGATACCGCATCCTGAAATCGATTTATGTATCGCAGAAAGTATGGGAGGTTCAGACATACTCGTAGCAACTTTTCAGAGCCACCTATCAGACAAAAATCAGAGAAATGGGCATTGTTTTACCTGGGTTGTTCTGCTGGATGGCTTTAAAACTGGAATTAAAGTGACCGAATGGATGAGCCACTGGCTTAAATGAGTAAGGATAAAATTTTCACCTGTAGCATTATCTTTAAAAATAATGCAGTTACCATTTGTTGTGGGAAATATAAGGATGGCACCACAGATTACATACATAATTGGAGAGAAAGACTCTTTTATATACACAACAAGAGGATAGCAACCAAAAATGAACAAAGTTACATTTCTGCGGTTATGTTGAAGGTCTCATGCCCATCTTGTGTGGTACATTAAACCTAACTTATGCAGCAGTGACTCCCAATTTCACTCCCACCCAGCTAGAACCATCCCTTGTCATTTGACATGGACCCAGCTTTTTCTAGGTACCATAGTTATTTATATGTAAGAGAAATTATCATCTTCACACTGTTCCTAACAAACAAGCATCCATCTCATAGCCATGACCTTTGTTGGCAATCTCAACACAGAGACCAAACATTGAGTGGGTCTTGGAGGATAAACTCATCCTCCACCTGCAGAGCTAGTTCCTTTGGGAGTGTGATATGGTAGGCCAACACTATCGTTACCCATGCTGCATCTCTTCTGTAGATTTGGTAGTCTGGCACCTTCCAAGAGTGCTTTCTAATATTAAAAATTAATTCTTACCAAGCTCTTGCAGGCTGGCTACATTCTGAGCAATGAATACACTTTTGGTCTTTGCTGCAGAGGCTTGATCTGTGGATGTCTGATTATCGCTTTCTCCTTCCACCTAATAAACAAGCAGACATTAAATATAGGATAACCAACATCTGAAAACCTGGTGTTACTGCAGCTCTCTTTACAGAAGTGAGACTGATCTACAACACAATTCAATGAGGAGCCAACTTGCAAAGCTATTACCTTTCCATAATCAACCACCAAAAAAATTTACCATAACTTCCTCCACCTCACTGCCACCCTCCCACATTCAAATGAAATTTAACCAGTGGTGAACTGCTTTGCTTACTTATATATTAAAAGCTCTATGTTCACTTTCTATAGTGTTTGCCCTTCCCTGTGCTCATACCAGTAATATTACAAAGCTTTTTGTTCACCTGTGTCTCTGGTGCAAGAGATGGTGGTGCCGACACTCTAGGGTTAAAAACTGATGTGAGTTGATTCAGGAAGTTCATCTGCACCTCTTTCTGTCGCAGTTCAGGGCTCACTGGAGAAGCCAACTCCTTCTGGTCTTCCACTGTCGAGCCAAAAGCAGAGGTTTATGCCATATGTCAATGGTAGGAAGAATGCAGTGCTTTGTCTACTTACGGGAAGTATTGCACTGAAACACGCCTCTGCTAAGATTACATTGAAGCACCTACCATCAGAGAGTGTTTTGATGGTCTGAGGCAGCTTAGCAGATTTCATCATTGCTGTGAAAGTAATAATTTCAGTTCTGTCCAGGCGGCTACCACCAGTGCACAGCCCTTTTATCAGCAGAATCAGGTGTTTCTGCAAAAAGAAAGACACCAAATCAAAACCAAAAACTCTTACTCCCTATTTTTCCCTCAACAATGGCTCTACTCTGTGGGGGATGATTCAGACTATCACAAGCCCACAGGACAAAGCTGACCTCAAACCTAGGAGCATGGAAGGGAACAAACAGCAAATAAGACAGCACGAGGGACCTGAATCCTTTCTTTGGTACAGAACACAAATCAGAGAAGCAATCTTTGCAGTAATGTACTGAGGCCCAGAACAAGCAGGCTCAGATCACACTGTGTGTGGGTCTCAGAAGCCAGTTTGCCTGTAGGATTGTAATTGATTGTGAAACTTGGCAATGTGTTTTTGGTTTTGGTTTGTTTTTCTTTTTGGTGGAAGAGAAAAACTCTCCCTAGGAGAGAAACACATGACCAGAGAAAAGTCTGTTTCTTATACAAGAAGAACAAATGAGCTGGCAACGCAAAAGAATCTCTCAAGGTCATTGCATAAAAGCAAAGCAGAGAAAACCAAAAATCAGAATGGAAGTTCAAACTTGATTTTGCTCCTTGAAGTCGATTTAATCACAAATATGCAGGCAATGCTCATCTTAATACCTGCAAACAGGAATTCTGCAAAAAAAGGAGGAACTAACAAGAGAGTTCCAGTAGGTTACAAGCATTACCCCTCCAGTGCTCTAAATCTTTTATTTTTAGAATAACTTTGCATCTTGCAAACAGCTCCCAGAATTACACTAAGATGGAAGAAGCCAAGCACTCTTTCTCAGATACAGTTATGTCTACAGTCTCAAGAGCCTCCCTTCTACTCACCTGTGAAACAGCACATGCCTCATCTGGATTTTCAAGTCTTAGTAGTGAGAATTCGATCAGAACTTTACAAGCAGCTGCCACTGACTGCAGTTGGTTCCTGGGTACTGCGAAAGTAAAAGGCTTGTATCTCTTAATCACATTCTCTGAGGGGTAAACCGCTGCAATACATTCTTAATGCTACTGAAGAAAACAGTATGCGATAGAGAGATGCAGAAAGCATCTGATCCTAATGTTCTGATGAATAGCATCTCGCTACACAGGTAGCTGAATTAATTTCATCAGAACCACTTGCAGAATACCATACTATCTTGATAAAACGAAGTTTAGTCTATTTCCTTATTAGATGATAGTATACAAGGAATATCTGTAAAACAAGGTTAATTGTGTGTACAGATGCAAGATGTCTACTACAGACAGATACAAGGGATACTATTACCATAAATTCGTTGTAATGCAAAATAGCACAAAAAGTTTTCAATGAATAATGAGGGAAGTCATAAAGCAAAGAGTTCCCAGTTAGTTTTGCATTAGATTTCACTTACAATCCCTAGATCCTTAAGTCTCTGCTTCCTTCACAACCGTAAACAGGCTACCAGAACAATGGCTGGCAAGTGCCAGACCCCCAAACCTTTAATATCTGATTCAGAAAATAGACCTGAAGCAAGTACCAAAAGAATGACAACCTGTTCATTACATGTAAGTCACTAGACAAGAAATAGGAGCCAAAGTACACTGAGCACTTACTTAGGCCACACACTGTAGTGATGTAATGAGTGGAGAGCGCAACAAAGGAGGAATAGAAGGGCTCATATTGTTTGTCATGGTGCAGGATTTCAGATTCACTGCAATAAGAAAATACAGCAGGAAAGCAAGTCAGTTATACAGCTTTGAAGATGTAATGTGTTTATTAATACATGAAAGGTAAGATGATTTAAACTTAGACTCAGACTCAAAGGTCAGAAGGGACCAGTATGATCATCTAGTCTGTCCTCCTGCACAATGCAGGCCTCAGAACCTCACCCACCCACTCTTGCAATAAGCCTCTAACTATAACTGAATTATTAAAGTCCTCAAATAATATTTATAAGCTTTAAGATACAAAGAATCCACCAGCAAGTGAGCCACTCCCAATGCTACAGAGGATGGTGAAAAACCCCTAGAGCCCTAGCCAATCTGCCCCAGGGGAAAATTTCCTTCCCGACCCCAAATATGGCGATCAGTTAAACCCTGAGCATGTGCGCAAGTCTCACCAGCCAGTCACCAAGAAAGAATTCTCTGTAATAACTCAGAACCCACCACATCTACCCTCCCTTCTTAGGCCACTGGCAATTCACCACCACTAGTCAAACTTAATTATTTTAATCTCAAATATATCTATTTCAAATAAAACATTTGGAATAAAACTATTTTTCTCAGAGCAATGCAGCTCTTCTCTATATGTAAGGAGCTCTCTGGCATCATTGTGGACTTCTGCCTAAACAGGAACAGGAAAATACCAACGTTAAAATCCACAGTGGATCTGAAAGAAAATTCTGATGCAGTATACATTTTGCTCTTCTGCCTTCAAGAGTTCGATACATTTTACCATTATTCCCAAGAACCTCTTCTATTACTTTTTAACAGTGGATCACTCATCTTAACTGCCTGTAAGATTTGTACACTTTGAGTTTGTCAAGACAGGAATTAACACTACACATTCTCTGTCAGAGAACATGCAATTCTGCAGTTCAAAACAGTGAGTTACAGCAACAAATATAACATATTTGTGAATCTAGAAAAGAAAGGGAAATTTTGGCAGAGTTGCCACACATTTGGAGAAAAATACATTTGCTGAATATGTCCCAGAGGCAGAGACATCCTCGAAGATTCATTTATGATTTTGTTGGGCTCCCTGCATAAATCAACATCAATACTAGAAACAAATTGTTCACCCAGCATGAGAGAAATGTTAATGTAAGCTCAGCTGCCGGACTGAAAAGTGTAAAACCGAAAACTATCCCTATGCATGAAAGCTCTTTTAAAATAAATTTCAGATTAGTTTTTCTGCTGATGGAGGGAGAATGAAGACAATTTATCCCCAGTACAGATATAGCATGGGTAGTGCCAGTTCAAGTTTCATAAACTGCCCCATTGACATGCCTCAATATGAGTATGGACAGGCCCTCTCAGAATAAGAAGATAGCTCAATCTCCAGGACTAATTAAGTCCTTGGTTCTTCCCATGACTGACAGCTGTATCAACTGTGGTGATGTGGATATCTGTCCACTAGCTAATGAAACTCATATGATATAGGCAATCAGATGGTAGTAACTTTTATTCAATACCAATCTGATACAGATTTGAACTGGTAATTTAGGATGAAAGACTTTATTGATAATAGATAAATGTGATGAGGGCCTACAGGTCGATGGCCTACAGGGAACACTTTGCAGTAACAAATGAGATACCTCAGTTCAAACCCTGGAAGCTGCCTAAATTCAGCAGAAGCAGGGGAAAGAACTGGAATAGTTTCTTAACTTCTTGGCGAGGGCAAGACTTACCTGGGTTATAAATACAACCTGTTGCGGGGGGTAGAATTCTACCCAAACAATAGAATAATTATGTCATCATTTATATTCCAGTACCGTCTAGAGATCTCAAGTGAGAGGTTAAGATCAGGATTTCTTTACTTGACTTGCACACACATAGTAACATACAGCCTGGCCACAAGAAGCTTACAACTGAAGAAAAAAAGGCATGAGAAAGGAAGCATTGCCCTCATTTCACAGATAATCCAACTGAAGCAGAGAGAAATTAACTGACTTTCCCATGATAATACAGTGTGTGTGGAAGAGGCAGTTCCCCTATACCATAGTCCAGTGTCTTAAACACAAGAACATCCTTCCACACATTGTTTTTCTTCAATGTTCCATGCCTGCCTGCTGTCTGATTGCACTATTGACTTTATCCTGTCCAGTTGCCATGGCTTTGGAAACAGATCCAAGAGCAGTTATCAGCGTGCCCCATCATTCAAATAACATTTTCATGTCAGTGTCTCTGGATCCCTAGTGAGTTCCATGACTGTGTTGATGCAGACCGCGCAGCAATATGATTTACAAGGAATTATTTCCCTAATCACCATGATCAGATATATGATAAATCAAATGAAACAGTGAGGGAAATATTAGAATAACATAGGAGTGGAAGAAAAACTCTCCACTTATTAAAATTAATTAATGGAAAACAAGTGGAAGATAGCTTTGCAGTTTCCTGACTTTAATAATTTCACTGGTTTATCTGCCTCTCAATAGTCTACTGAAGAAGTCCTATCTTAGTTTTCTGCCTCTCTGGAGCTTACATACATGAAAGAGAAACTTTCCCACTCTCAAAGTGAATCTAAAAGTACTACTACAGCTTCCCCTTAAGCCACTAGAAACATGAAAGGCAGTTTAATACTCCTTTGCCCTGTCTACATGCCTGGTTACATGCTCCAGTGATTTCCAAAGCACTATATTTATTATTTATCAGTACTCCACAGCTATTTTCTTTTTCTTTTTTGGAAGTTCTTAATGTCAGCCAGTCACTTAGGAACATAAACTTTGCCATATCAGATTAGAAAAATGAACTTTCAGGTTTGGTATCTTGATGTCTACATCACCCTCTTATTTCACCTTCACACTGGTGTAATATTAAATATCTAGGAAGAGGAGACAAGGAATAATTCTCTGCTGACCTGTGCAGTGACCAGTCTTTCCCCCTTTTCTATTTTCTATTAACATTTTTCCGTCTGACTGTGAAACATTTCTGAAATAGCATAAAGTATGCTACCATCCCTCTCTGAGGGAGACAGCATATCTGCAGTTCTGAATTCAAAACTATCTTCTTTAACTTTTAGATAGGCAAGAGCAGTCAGTGAGAGTCTAGGGGGTTCATCTGATGTTCAGTTAAAAAACAACTGATTTTCAAAGGTTCACTCCTCCCCTACCTTATGCCAGTATTTTACTCAAGTTATAAACCTAATTCAGATGCAAGAACGATGCCTACTACCACAAATGGAAATTGTATGTGAATTTAGAATAGCAGATAGCCCTTAATTTTTAATAATTTGGAAGTTCTCAGTACAATTTATTCCTGTACTTTAGGAATAAGACTGTTTCATGATTAACGCCTATGATAAAAGATCTTTGAACACAGAACTCTCCAAAGTTCACATTCTCATGTGCTCAGATTCAGAAATACGTTTTGCTGTGTCACCTCTTTGTGCACAATCATAAATTAGCATCAATACCGTATGTGTTGCATTTTAAAGAGAACAACCAAGAACAATCTGGGAATGATAGCCTATCCTATCCAACAATCTGGCAGCTCCTCTCAGCTACTGCTTTGCTGTGTAAGGCAAATAGTGCAATATACTAATCCCCAGGGACATGTGAGTCCAAAGCAGAGGACCTACAGTAACACAGGGAAATTAAATGTAGCATATTTCAATTTGAAGATGAAAGATTTGTTTTGTTTTTTTTATTAAAAGAACAGTCACATTCATGTAGCCTACAGGAGAACTCCAGAAGGAACCATCCTTCTATCAATGATCCATTGGCAAGGTATCCATCAGGCCCTAAGAATAGCACTAAGGATGCTAGTATGACTATATTTGTATAGATCTTTACAGAATTTCTGTTTGCATGGGTAACCATAACTTTAACAGTAACTTTAATACAGGGCTTGACAAATCCTGGGAGCCGATTTTGTCCCTTGTGCCTAGCAGCCAGGGAGGCGAATGCTCCCGGTGCCTAAAAAAGGAGCCAGCTCTGCTGATATTTTCAGCATCGCTGTCTCTCTCTGTCTTCCCCACCCCCAGTGCTGCTGGCAGTGGATTTTTTTCAGCAGCCGGGGATGATTTCCATGCTGCACCCACTGCTGAAAGTAGCCTTGGTGGCAGAAGGCCAGTGCACTCTGCACTGCCACGAGAAGAACCCTTTCGGCTGCAGGGGACTCCTTCTCTGCCGCATACCTAAGGGTGCTTCACTTTTGGGGCAACCCCTGTCTCTGGGAGATTTGTCCAGACCTGCTTTAATAAAATTTTAAAACAGACTAGACCTCATGCTCATAAATACATGTGTGGTCACTATCTTTTGTCTTTGTGTGTTCCTAGGACCCTTAAATTTGAAGCAAGTAGCTGAGACGACTTTCACTCTGTTAAGATTGAAACTGCAGTCACCAGAGCCAAATTCAGGGCGACAACATTACTAAATCCGCTTTAAATAAAATAAAAGACTATAGTCAACAAAGAATTTATATAATCAGCAGGACCACTTTTGTACCAATCATGAGCAGGCCCCATTTTGATTTTTGAATTAAAGCCTGCTCCCATTGACTTTAATGGTTCAGAATTAGATGCTTTTTTTAATGCACAACAGTTATCACTAAGAAAGGCCTCCCACTTGAAGAGGAATAGACTGACTCAAAAAAAATTGTCTTATATGTATGAACATCTCCCCAAGTCTGCCCCATCTGACTCAAAGAAACTCTTTTTTGTATACAGACTGGATTCCAAGTTGATGGCACCCTTTCAAAAAATTAACTTCATAATTAAAAGTTAATTTTATACCTTTAAGCAAGAGGGTCAAAACATACTAGTGGCCAAACATATCTGTCAGTAGGAAAACTGCTCCATTAAGCTGTTAACACCTAAACCAGAAGCAGCGGTTCTCAGTAAAATGGGACTCGATCTATTCTTGAAAGTTAATTTGAAGTGTTTAAATACAGTCACTCTTTACCTCCTTACTTCATGCTTATCACTATGGCAACTCTTATGAAACAGGGGGTCCAATCCTACAAAGAACAGAGTGCCTACAACTCCCATCAGTTTCAGTGGATCTGGAGGCCATTCAACACATCGGATTAGGTCCTCAGAAAACAGTTCTCACAATAATGATGAATCGCTGATCTAACTTGGTAAATCAGACCAACATTTTCATTATTCGAGGAAGTACATGAAGGATCAAATACAGCCATTACAATGATCAACATTTTTACAATATGTATTTTATTACGGTAGTGATGAATTTGCCCACTCCACATCTGACAGCCACAAAAGAAATGCCATGCTAAGGAAATGTTGAAAAGCAGGATTTGCCAAGAAAATTCTTTAATAGCATAAGCACATGCAAGTTTCTTGGTGAACCATTATATGCATATGGGCAGAAGCTTACTGCTTTAAGTGTCTATTGTTTGGGGTATTTGCCTGATTTGGCAAAACACAGTTTTATGGTAACTGTTTTTCCTAATGTGTAAAGTTGGGTGGTGGGAGCATTGCTTCCTAATAGTCTGTTAGTCTTTAAAAGTGCCACAGGAATCCTTGTTTGTTTTGCTGAACTAGGCTAACAGGGCTACCCTTTTGGAGCTTTCTAATAGGCAACTGTGACTTATATTTCTCTTAACTGAAAATGTTGTGTTATTCATATATAAAGTTTAGGCTATACAAAAGTTATTTAATAAAGCACCACCAGTCACACATTAATAACTTCAGAAAATATTCCCATGATAAATAAACTATGCACTCAAAATAAGGCACCTCCAGCTTGTGGTAAAGAAAGACCAAATCAGAAATTCTTGCTTCTTAGTAAAACTTTTATCTCCCCATTTTTAAAAAATAGTTTCATTGACAGATCCTAAATCCAAACCCATTTAATCTAGTGAGATGAAGACCTAGACTGCCATCATACAAGGACCACTACAATAGTTTGCATTATACTATAATGCATTTCTAACTAGCAAAACATGAATACAGAACAAGCATCTAAAAATACTTAGAGTGTAACTGCAAAACTCATCTTTTTTTACAAGACACCACCTAGTCACAGAAAATGGAGAAAAGGGGCATGAACCCTGACCCCCAATTGTGAGTGCCCAAGAGCAACAATGGGAGAAGCTAAACAAACAAGGAGTCCTGTGGCACTTTTAAAGACTAACAAATGTATTTATCGCCCAAGCTTTCGCGGAAGAAAATCACACTTTGTCAGCCCAGACACTCAGAAGCTGGGAATTAGCAGGGTGCTAATGATCCTACCAGGGCGCTCTCTCCCAGACACTACTTGGCATCCCATTTTCCACAGAAGCCTCTAGCTAGAGCCTACTGGGATGAGTCCCATCCCTGTCTGGACAAGGCAATGTGCAGACACCTTCCCTTCCTCCTGCACACTAGTCTCGCCCCCCACTCTAGTCCTCCCCAGCTCTCCGAAGGGCTGCAAAGGAGTCACTGCTGTCACCGTGGCAGCTGTTCACAGCAGCATGACACCGAGTCTGGTCGGGTTTCACCGTCGGGCCGCTCAAGAAAGCGCTGAGCTGTCGCAGGGACCCTGGAGCAGCGCCTGTCTGCAGGCTCGGACTGGCTACAGCAGCGCTAGAGGAGTGCAGTCCCCGCCCCACACCCCGGCCACCCGACAGGACGAAAAACGGGGAGAGGAGCCCTGGAGTGAGGCGGGGCAGCACCAGGCAAGGCAAAGGTCCGGGAGAGGGACGGGGCAGGCGCGAGAACGGGTGACCCTTCTGGCCCGCCCGTACCCCTCCCCCCCCACCGGCCCCACCTCTCGATGACCGAGGCCAGCAGCTGCGGCAGTTCCCTCATCTCGAAGGCCGAGTAGGAGGCGGAAAGCAGCGGCCGCACCGCCACCTCCCAACCCGGCTCCCCCGGGGTCTCCGCTCCACCACCCGACGCCGCCATCTTGTCGCCGCCTCTTCGGTAAGGCGGGGGCGGGGAGGGGAAAGGGAGAGACAGGAAACGCTTCTGCAGGCACGGGAAGTGACCTAATCCTCCTCCCCTTGGCCTGCGCGCGGCGCTCCGGCTCACTCTTATGACGCACACACGCGACGGGGTGGGAGGAATGAGAGAAGCTTCGCTGAGGCTGTTGCGCTTGCGCAGAAGATGAGTCAGCAAACACCTTGGCACATGCGCAGGGCACTGCTTTGGTTTCCGCGAGCGTTGCTTCTATGCAGCTGGTGCATATCTCCAGCTGACGGGGATGGGGGAGGCTGATAGAAAGCAGCGTTTCCCCGTCGGGTCAAGCCAGCTGGGCAGGAGAGAGAAGCGGGGAGATCTGAGCTCTGTCCTCCCAACCCTCCGCCAGAGCGTGGCCTTGAAGCCAGCAGTCCTAGCTCCGCACGTTGCTTATTCTCAGCCCTGCACCACACTGGCAGTCATCTCCCTCCTGCCGGGTCAATCCCAGCCAAAGGTGTCCACAATCGACAATCATTGCTACTCACAGCTGCTAGGGTTGACACTTTAACCTCTTTCCTGTTCACTTTTTTCCTATCTAGTTTGTCATTCACTGCACAGGCCATTCAAGGCGTGTAGCACAGCTATGTTAGGACCTCTTTATCATATAAGCTGGGAAACTTTAAAGGTCTGAGGCTTGTGATACCACATGGAGATAGGGTGCTGTATGGTCATCCCTCCTCATTTGTAAAACATAAAAATAGAAAAATTTTTGAGCAATTAGAAAAGACAGAACAAAAGGGAATTAAAGGTAAATAAGCACCAGCTCCTTGTCTAAGGCCCCTCATTAGATAGCTCTGCACTATAAGATTTACTCGCTAAATCTAGCTGTAGACTCCTACATTAGCTTAAGCAATAACAATCTTTTATCCCTGTTGTCTGCTTCTGCCCAGAAGCACCTCCACATTTTCTTTCATACAGCTCCTACTGCATTGGAAAAATTCCCTGTTTGGTTTGTAAGGCTGCCCCATTAATCTTTTAAATCCTCCCTTAAAACATAACCCTATAAAGATGCCTCAAATCACTCCCATCTGACATGGGCTAGGTAAGTGAAAGCCTGATTTTCTGCTCAACTGGATGAGTTTTTACTTCATCCTCCCACCTCATGCCCCTACCCTCAACGTCCTTCATTTATCTGTTGCATGCTTAGACTGCAGGCTCTCTGGAGTAGGAATTGTCTTCATTACTGCTTTTCTGAACAGTGCCTGGTACCATGGGGCTCTTTATGTTTTGCTGCTATTCCTAGGTATTACAGTAATACAAATAGTGATCTGAATCATAACACTGAACACACCTGTTTGGATTCAGAGGATATGTGATGAGCTGTCTCCTCACCAATCCTAGTTTCTTTTTGTCTTGAGTGTAAACTCCTTTGTGGCAGGGACTATGGCTTCCTTGACATTGTTCAGCACTAAGCACATTTATTTTTGCATTGTTTGCTTGGGGCAAGAGTATTCCTACTGGTTCAAGCAGGTTCTACTCTCACAGTGCTAGTAACATGCTACATGACTTGGGCTATTCATAAAGTCTCTGCCTCAGTTCTTTCTTTAAAATGGATAAGACTAATTAGCTTTCTCATGGGTAAATTATGAGCTCTAATTTATTAATCCTTAAGGTAATGAGATCCTCAGACGAAAGGTAAGAAAACTAAAATATTTCTGGTAAGTTTTTAAAAAGTTAGACTATCAGAAACTCATTTACATATTTCTTTTTTGTTCTCATTTTTGTGCCTTATCCAGTGCTGAAAAAGGAGAGGCAGGTGCCACTACTTATGTCCAGTCTCTTCTAATAGACACTGACATTTGCAGTGGGGCAGATGCCATAATACTACCTCTTGTTTATATTTAAGTGATTTACAAGTGTCTTTGCATTTTTGACTGGACAAAAGGAGCAATACTTAACTTACAAGTAATGTATAGATATCAACCAAAATGTTCTAACAAAAGATAAACATGTTTACAGATACTGATCAAATTGCTTTTATTTAGATGATCTGTTCACCACCACACAGAATGATCTCCTATTCCTCATGCTTTCTGCCCACAGAAGACAACTGTGGACCAGATTCACAATTAGAAACAAGACCTAGTTTGTTACAGCATCTGACTATCTGGTTACATCTCAGCCAAACATAGATCAATGGGGTTGGTTCCAAGGCAACAAAGCCTTTTGCTTCATGTGCCAAGCTGCAATCATTTTAGTATGCAGGAGGTTCAGAACTAAGTTAGCACTTAATGCTCCAATGACTTAAACATCTGTGAAAACTCATTCTAGTTTAAAATTAGAGACTGAATATTAATATATACCAAGAATGAACATCCATGATACATGGAAGAAAAACAAATTGCAGGTTTCCTTACTTTTAAATTATACTATTTTAAAAACTAGTTTCAAGTTATCACTTTGCTGTTCCACAAAAAAAGCATAAAAGGTGGGATGTTTTAGATGCAACTACACAGCAATTGGCATCTCTCATGTTTGCTACAACTCTCAAAATATTTACTTTTTTTTACCAGAGAAAAACATCCTCAGAAACATCCAGGTAATGAGGTCTGTGTTGTGCAACAATACATTTGAAAGATTAAAAGGCAAAAAGGAACATATAGTGCAGCCACAATAAATAAAGAATATGGAGACCCTGAACTCCTCTCCCATTGCTGTAATTTACTTAAAAAGTTTGGTCAATCAGTCCTGAATTTGTATGCATTATTTTATTAATGTTCTTCTTGCTAACTTATCCAACAGCCCCTCTTTCCATGCCCATTTTATGAAGTCTAGTTTTCCAATCACAGCTGCTGTGCATCTAGGGTTCTCCAAGATTTTAGTAATGGTTGAAGTAGGGAAGAAGCAAGCCATTGACTGGTCTCAAAGTGTACCCCCAAAATGGGGGAAAAATACATCCTTAGTATTTTGATACCAATCTTAAGCTTAACAGTGGGGCAGCTGCTTCATGGAAAGTGATGGTATCACCTTAGCATTTTGAAGAGAACTAGATTATTTTCAGACTGATTCAATGAAATCCTGGACAGATGGATGCTCCCTTGTAGTCTCAATAATTCCTTCCCCTTGGGAGCATTCTTCCCATGCGAGGCGCTTTTTCTCCCACCAGCAGCTCCTCCCTTCATGTCTCCAGCAGAAATGTGACAAATATTTGCCTCCATCACGAGAGTACAATTTGTAACATCTAATTAAACCAAACCCAGTTGTGGTGTGCACTCCAGCAGATGATCAGCTACTCAGAATCCCAGGCAGACTCTTCTCCAGCCTCACCGATACCCTCAGTGTTCCCATCACCCATGTGCTTAACGCCACGCACGGTTCAGCAGCTTTACCTGAGCAAGTCTCTTTGTAATCATAGTGGCAAAAACCAGTCCAAAGAGGACACTACTTATCAACACATAGTCATAGTCATCTTTCAGAACATCAAATTGCTTGGACGGATAAACTCTGGTTTGGAAGATGTCCAGCCCATATGCAACAACCTAAAGAAGTGAGACCACCAGTTAGAGCACTTCAAGAAGACATCCGGATACATTAATAATAGATCCATCCCTATGGTTCTGATCAAGCAAAGCATAACTCAGGAAATCATTAAGCACCAAGTTATACCAAAGCTTGATATTACATACCTTCCCTGAAACGGGTTTTGATGGCATATTGTTCTATCCCACATCATGCTTTACAAAGAACCCTGACCCATACTCACCAAGCATGTGGACTCTAAGCCAGAGGGGGCTGTGTAAATCCCTCTCATTCGGGATATAGTCTGATTGTAGTTGATGAACCTCTCAGCGTGGATCTGCACATCGGGGGAATATGGAATCAAATTTTCTTCTCTGAAAGACATTTGAGAGATATCAAAACTCAGCATAGTGTATGAATCCCTAGCAGTCTGTTATCCGGAGCTCAAGTCTGGTGACAGTATGTTAGAATCTTTATATAGATAACTTAGTCATTCATCCAGGCTATAAGGAAGAGGGGGACAAACTGGTAGCCCAGGACATGCTGTAATTAGGGTAGTGTCCACTTCCTTCTGAAGTCTGTAAGACCAACCAACCAGGCTCACGGCCACAGGACTAAATTGGTTAAAGGATCACTCTAAAAACATAGATAATTGTGTACAGCACTAGTCTAGTATGATTCTAACAGGTGCTTTTTGATAATCAGCTGGACTATTGTGTTACAAACTAATTTCTTCACACATTGACTGGTAGCAAAACAGTCCATTTGCCAATAAAAGAAACAGCCTCTCTACATTTAGAGCAAGAATTACTCAATCTGGCCAGACAGAACTGATAAATTAATCTACTTCAGATTAAAGCATTATAGCAAATCAACCCTCTCCCTTATGGCAGATGTCTGGGAACAGGAATTATTGCCATGGCATTTTGCTTACCTGCTTTGTTCTGTAGGGATCTCTGGGCGTCGAGGATCCAGCAGAGCCTTTGGAAGGGAGAGAATTGCGCCAGATGGAAGCCCAACTGTACATTAAAAAAGTACATCTTAGAAGTGGCATTTCTGTCCATTGTGTGCGATGACTAATCCAATAGTCCTCCTGATGCATACTAGAGAGAGCTTGCCGAGTCCACCACTGGCCAGTAATGAGGGTGGCAGCAAGCAGAGAGTTAGGCTGAGGGACTGAATATTGTTGTCCCTCTAAAGGCAGCTCTTGAGTGAAAGCCCAAGGATGGCTCATGCAGACAGCAGTAATGTCTGAATGCATAAAGAACAGTCATATGCGCCAGGATTTATGTCAAGAGGAAAGTGCTGTAGCGGCACTATTTCTTCAAATCACAGGCTAGCTTTAAAATCACAGTTTGCTGTAAAGCAGCCCCTGGGACTGCCATGGCCAATGATTGCCCTACATACTGTAGTGACCTTTAGCTGAATACAAAATTTGACACAAATAACCCAATCACTCCACCCTGCTCGAACCCAATTCTTACTGAGCAAGTGACGGCTGGTGATGCCACGTTCAGTGATGGTGGCCTCCATGGCACTGATCGCAGATGGGAAGATATAAGACTGCTGGAGGACCTGAGGTAACAGTGGGCGGTCAAGGGAACTGAAGGCTGTGGCATTATACTGCTCCGTCCCTTCATACAGCTCCAGCACAGTGAACTCATTCCGGCGTGCCTTAGTATTCCAGTACTGATACTGAGACAAGAGGGGAAGACACATTTGAGCAGAGCAGAGGTTTGGTGGGTGAAGTCAGAGAGCATTACTTGGGCAGCATAGGCAAGTCTCTCCAGCTGCCAAATCTAAAGGATTACAAGTAATGACTTTTCCTTACCACCACCCAGTTTTCTGAATGGACAATGTGGACAGGTCCTTTTGCTTTCTTCTGCACAGAAGAGTGGATGATCCGGCCTGTGACTCCATCAATCAGATAGATTCCAATAAAAGTGCGTTCATGGTGCGTATCTGTGCTCTCCGTTACCACTGCCAGCAGATTAGGGTTCAAGGACTATAATAGAGATGTGGAGAAGCCCCTAGTTTATAACCATTTGCCAGCAGCAATCTATGTAGATTACCCCAGACCTATGCAGGCAACAAGACATCTGTTGACAGCATAAATCATCAGGACAGATTTATGATCAGTTGCAGCTGTCATCATACACCCATGATCTTTAATACGTGTCTGAAAATATTTAGAGAGGAAAACTTCCTCTACCAAAATTCAGATGCTCTTATCTTTCAGTAAGGTTTAGAAATACTGATGTGTATGCAAAAACTTGGCATCACAGGGCACCATTTGTCACATTTTGAGTCAGGACTCAAGGATGAACAATAGTAGAAATGGGGTTTGAATTACAAAGCCATGCTCCCCAATCAGGAGAGAAAAGAACAAAAAAGTTTTATCAGACACTTGTTTTAAAACTTTCCCCAAAAGTAAGTGCATTGATTGCAGATGAAATATTGCATATATCGCCCACCTGCATGGTCAGCCACTCCAACATGTGATGCTCCAGATGTTTTTACTGCACTGTAGTTCTGTAAGAATACAGCAGCCAGCAACATCCTCCTGGAGACCACATTCAACCATTCCACAATTCATTTGGTCTATGCTTATCTAGGGTCACTGATCTCCAATTCATTTCCAAACCAGTCTCTCAGCTGGAAGCTCACAATATCACTGGCCAACTAGAACTGTTTGATGGAGGGGGAGGAAGTTGGGAAGCATGATAGGTAGAACAGGGCCATAGCAAATCCAGGATTGGTTCCCCTATCCTCCCTTCACCGGTATGATAAAAGGCCTGGACAAGTGTGAATGCTTGCCAGGATGGACTGTAGGACTTATGATTCTCCCCCAACCCTTCATCCCCTTTCTCTTGACTTCAGCATGGGTCTGAAAAGAAGGACCAGGAAGATAATGAAGACCAAGTGTGACTTGCTACTTTTGTTGCTACTTTCTGGGCTGCTCCATAAAGAGAATTACCAGCCAGCTCAGGAAGACACCACAGGTGACAATACATCTTTCCATCTGGTGTTGCTTTTAAAACATGCTTAGTGTCTATAGACTCAGGAGGTGCATATCAGTTCCCTGATGCCTCCATGCCACATTCCTGAAAACCTTAGCATACAGCCACAGCCACCAAAGCACAATTGGCTGCAGTACCTTATAGAGGACGCTGCGATCACCCATCACACGACCCTGGGAGTGCACATGCTCATTGGATCTCTTCCCCTTCACAATCACTATCCTCTGCACTTCAGTTGGGATGGTCATTTCCCAGCTCTCTTCTGTTCTCAGATCCTACAGCAGAGAAGATGCAAAATAAGGAGTTTCTTGACCCTCCAAAAGACACAATGTCCATTTATAGGCCATAGGGAGAGTCTCCCTAGAACAGAGTTCCAAAGGATTTACTACAATGAATCAGATCGGTGCTCCATTAACCTGACGTTCTGCCTCTGTCTTCAAAGAAAGATTCTGGAATGTGATCAAGTAATTAAAGACTATCACAAGGGGGCTGAATTAAGGGCAATCTTAATTACATGTGTTAGTTTTCCCCAGTCTTTACAGTCTCTCTCCATCACTAGTCCTTTCTGTCACTCACCTCTAGACCTGCCCTGTTTCTTCTATGTCTTTCTTCAGCTAGGGTGTTTAGAAGTGAACACAGCATTCCATGTCAAGACACTCCAGTGATTGATTTATTTGCCTAACATGTTCAATCCCATTTTTTGTTCATGTTAACGTCATTTGTTTCTTTGTCCTCCATTGTGCCTTGAACTATCCACAATGGCAGCCCGATTCTTTTTCCTAGGGACTACATTTAACATAGACTCCTTCAGCATGTATGAGTGGTTCAACTTACTCTTTCAATGTGCATTACTTTGCATTTGTTGACACTGAATTTCATCTGCCATCCTGCTGCTAATTTTCTTAGTTTTGCTGGTACCTCTGAAGTTATTCAATATTCTCTACATTTAACTAACACAAACTATTTAACATCTCCTATACGTTTTGTGACTTCACCGTTTGCTCGCTTTTTTATATTATTAAACACCACTGGTTCTAGTACAAATCTCTGGATGATCACAGTCCTTTCAAATAAACATACAGATGGAATTGGATTCACCTCCTTAGCATCTAGCGGAGAGTGCAATGGAGTGGCTCACTAAAGCAAGAGTCAATGCTTTTCAATAGAGGAAGATCACATCTTCTAGGGCAGAGAAACTAGTTCTTAGAACAGGCAATAAAATCTTGGGGAGCTGGGTGGAAAAGATTACTTTTAACTAATGTGTTCTCCTCAGCCCCGAAGTGCATCTTAATAAGGAAATATGGGAGAATTGCTCCCTCTTGTGGAATCTCACAAAACTGCAGATTGGAGACAAGTTTGGATTCTTCAGTAAAGACTCTTTATCACTGAGGGTTTACAAAGATTTCAGGAAGCTTTTTGGAGGTGGCAGGAGTCAATATCCAGCTCTACTTTCTCTACATCAAACCAAAAATCCCATACAATGATAGCAAAAATTCGCCATTCATACAATTTGTGGGATGAACAAGTCACTTATTACATAGCACAGAGCATTTTTCTGTACCTTTAGCAGCCGGAAACCAGAGAGTTTGCCCTGTTCAGCATCCACTAAATAAAAAAAGATTGAATGGGCTATTTCCTCTAACTGACGGAGGACATTTTTAGTTGCTGGGAAAGCTGTAACCTGGGAAGATAAAAAAAAAA